>JAGFNQ010004372.1:0-154149 GCA_024364735.1 Boesenbergia rotunda | reverse complement strand
GAATGCATATACATAAGGATGCTTAACTTTTAAACATACTTTTAAATGCTTAAACATATCATCATATCATTGGGGCCCTGGCTTGTACCACATACATACATCATAAGCGCGCATCCCTAAGTAAATACGAGGTAGCTAGCCTCGACCTACTAGGGTAAGGATAGCATAGTCGGTAGTCCCCGAACGAGGCGTTCTTAAGGTGCCATCCCTGTTGCACAGCTTCGGTAGTGCCAGAACCGTGGACAGCATAGTCGGTAGTCCAGAACCGGGGCGTTCTTAAGGTGCCCATCCCTTGGACCCATACTTCGGTCCGGTACAAGCCCATTCATAAAGTAAAATACTTTTACATGCTTCATCATTCATAAGACATTCATGGCATATTTAACATAGCATAACTTGTTACGGCTCGGCCCGTCTACCGGCCCATTTACCAGGTCCTCACGACCGTCGTACCGTCGACCATCGACCGTGCCGTTTAGCATATTTATGCCTTAAAGACATAAGCATCATCTTTCATTCATAACATGGCATGCATCTTCTTTCATAAAACATGGCATGCATCATCATTCATAAACATGGCATACATCATTCTTATCATGAACATAAACATAACATACTTATCATGGCATCGTTCTTATCATGAACAAAACATAACATACTTATCGGCATCATTCTTATCATGAACATAAACCTAACATACTTATCATGGCATCATTCATATCATGAACATACACAATAACATAGCATGGTTCTTAACATAACATGAGCATATAACATAGCATGGTTCTCTACATAACTAAGCATACATAGGTAGGACTTCCATAAACATGCTACCTACTATCCAAGTGCATGGCATAAATATAAGACATTCATAAATAACCCTATTAAGCATGGCATCCAATCATAATCATACAAACATAAAACATGGTGCTTGAGGTTAGGGTTATAGGTAACATGATTTCTACCACATGCTTGGACCTATATATATGTATATACACTTCATGATAACATAAACCATCATTCTTTGAACCTAACTCCACCCCAAACCCTAGATACATGGCTTGGCCGAAACCTATAGGGAGGAGTTCCATCAATTCCATAAACATGTAAGATAGCATAAGGTAAAGGAACAACCATACATCATCTATGAGACCATAGGAAGCCATTGGGGCTCATGATTAGGGTTAACCCTAACCTTTAGCCCTCCTTCCTAGGGCTGGCCGAAACATGTAAGGCCATGGGGGCATGGAAAAATTCCATTAAAATCCCCAATCAATCATTAAACACCAACCATACCTTACCATAGGGCCATTGGGGCCCTTACTTGAAATAAGTCCTAACTTTTTACCCTAAAATCTTGGCCGAAACTTATAGGGTCTCTAGGCCATGTGAAAATTCACATAAATCATCCTCCATCTCCCTTATATCATGATAATACATAAAACACATACTTGAAGTTTTAGACCCAACCCTACCATGGGTTCTTGAAGTTGGCCGAAACCCTAGGGGTCCTAGGGTACCCCAAAAATTCTCAAAAATTATATTTAATCTCTAAACATCATGAGAGTACATTAGACAACATTATGAAGATTTTTAGCATCATCATGGACCCTAAAATCCTAGTGGCCGAAACCCATAACTAGGGTTCTTGGTTTTCTTTCTTTCAACATCAAATCCCAAAAACCAACCAATATATCATGCTAAAAACATAAGGAACTATTATACCACAGGTGAGGGAGTCTTACCTTGGTTGATCTTGATTATAAACCTTAGAGAGAGAAGGATTGCAAATCTTTGCACTTTGAACCCCCTTGCCCTTGTATCTTGGAAACCTTAGATCTTGGAGATGAGACCTTCTTGTGGAGCTTTTCCAAGGGAGAACTCTCCTTGGGTTTCGGCTAGAATGAGGAGGAGGAGGGAGAAATGCAATTGATGGAAGGAAGAAGAACTCCCAAACCCCCCTCTTTATACCCATTAAGGAGGTAAATGAAGAGTCTCTCCATGACCCTTCATCTTCTTCTAAGCCTTAACCAATCTCCATTTCATTCCCTTGCTAGGTGAGTTGGTTAAAGCATACATGGTTGTACAAGAGGTCCAAGGTTCAATCCTTGGTCCATGCACCTTATTTTTATTTTATTTTCTATTATTTTCCCAAAATTCCGAAAATCTCTAAAAATTCCCCATAATTATGTTAATATTTCTCATTAAAACCCCTTTATATTTATATAAATTTCTACCTAAATTTCTCCAATAATTATGGTACTAAAAAGCCCATATAAGGCCCATTAGTACTTAACTTCTCAATTTAAATGAGAAAATATGGATTTCTAGGCCAAATTTTATATAAATATTTCTAGGTCCCTCGGAAAATTATCTAGACATTCTCAATATTTTAAGAAAATATTAAGATAATTTTTCCGGGTCGTTACAATCCCCCATACCTCATGAAAGTTTGTCCTCGAACTTAGAATAACTCCGGGTACTTGCGCCTCATCTCGTCCTCGCGTTCCCAGGTAGCTTCTTCGAACCGTTGACTTTGCCATAGGACCTTGACTAAGGGTACTTCCTTACTCCTCAGCTTCTTGACTTTCCTATCCAAAATCTGGATGGGTCTGCCCTCATAGCTTAGGTCCTCCTGCACTTGTACTGTCTGTGGCTCGATCACTTTGTCCATATTTGGGACACACTTTTTCAGCAGGGACACATGGAATACGTTATGGATAGCTGACATCTCTGGAGGCAGCTCTAGCTCATACGCCACTTTACCGACTCTTTTTCAGAATCAGGTACTGCCCCACATAGCGCGGACTTAGTTTTCCTTTCTTCCCAAATCTGGTCACCCCCTTCATAGGAGCCACTTTGAGAAACACCAAATCTCCAACATTAAATTCCAGTGGTCTACGCCGGACATCGGCATAACTCTTCTGCCGGCTCTGAGCAGTTTCTATCCGTTGTCGAATATTCTGTATAGCTCGGGTGGCGCTGTCGATAACATCCGTTGTGAGCCCCATTTTCTTCTTTTCACCACCCTCGTACCAACAAATCGGAGACCTACATCTCCTTCCATACAAGGCTTCATAAGGTGTCATTCCAATAGTAGCTTGGTAGCTATTATTGTAAGCGAATTTCGCTAAGCATAGATATCGACACCAACTTCCCTTGAAATCCAGGGCACAAGCGCTCAACATGTCTTCTAGTATTTGATTCACCCGTTCAGTTTGCCCGTCCGTCTGAGGGTGAAAGGCGGTGCTAAATCGCAATTTAGTGCCGAGAGACTTCTGAACGCATTCCCAAAAATGCGAAGTAAAGCGACCATCCCTATCTGAGATGATGGTCTTGGGAACTCCATGAAGCCTAATTACTTCCTTGACATATAATTGAGCCAGTTGCTCAATCGAATAAGTCATCTTGATCGCCAAGAAGTGAGCAGATTTTGTCAGCCTATCCACAATAACCCAAATTGCATCATATCCATTCGTAGTCCTGGGAAGCCCTGAAATAAAATCTATAGAGATGTCCTCCCATTTCCACTCCGGAATTGCGAGTGGCTGCAGAACTCCCCGGGTCGCTGATGTTCTGCTTTCACTTGCTGGCAAGTCATGCAAGTACTAACATACTGAGCCACATCCCTCTTCATACCGGACCACCAAAACCTCTCCTTCAGATCTTGATACATCTTGGTGGATCCTGGATGCATCGAATAAGGGGTTTCATGAGCTTACGTCAGTATTTTCCTTCGAAGCTCCGGATCATTAGGGATACATAGACGATTCCTAAGGTATAATACCCCCCCTTTAGCTATATGAAAACCCTCACCCTTTCCTTCTCGGATCTCCTCTTTTATTTTCTGGAGACTGAGATCACCATTTTTTTTTCCAATATGTCCTCACATAGCGTTATCATTTCCTTTATGTAATTTGACACCATTGTGTGATATGATAGGTCACGCATTGTTAATATCAGGTTCATAAACATAAGATTGAACCACACTCTCGACAAATTGTATTACGACTACCTAGACCTTATTGGTTCACAAAACCAATAGAACTCAATGAAATAGATGGGATGCCATCAGGCCCATAACAAAGTACATCATGGCAGTCACTGCCACTCCCTCGTTATCCGTCCCTGGCCTACCTCAGGATCTTCTACTGTCTCCATCGGATCCTCTTCCTCTATCTCGGGAACCTCCTTAGCCACTTCAGGATCTTCCCCAAACATCCGGGGGTCTTCCTCAAACATCTCGAGCATCTCGGGGTCTTCTTCAAACACCTCGAGATCGTCCTCGCTCATCGGGTCTTTCTCAAACATCTCGAGCATCTCGGGGTCCTCCTCATACATCTCGGGGTCCTCCTCGAATGGCTCGGGGTTCTCCGCATACATCTCAGGATCCTCTTCTAACGGCTCGGGATCCTCCTCGTACATCTCAGGCTCCCCCTCCGAGTCCCCCAGATCCTCCGGAAATTCATGGCGGAGAAGCTGCTTACACAATTCCGTATATGAGATACGACATCCGTGCTGGCCCCAGATCTGATGAGCAACCTCTCTCGCCCGATTGGGCAATGAACGAAGCAGAGCCCCGATCCTATGATCATCCATGACTGGAAACCCTTCCTGTTCCAGTTTCCAGAATAGCCGATCCAAAAACCCTATGTTGCATTAAACTCCACGGGTCGGACTGTACTCAACTGCCTCTATCCGCTCCATCAGCTCACGGCACCTCTCAGTGTAGTTCTCATGCAACATCTGGAATTGAAAAAAATATGACATAGTTAGTACCAAACCGACCAAGCCAGTACACAACCATTTCCTTTTTAATTCGCAAATATATACAGAGAAAAACACACACACGATCGATTTAGTCTACCCTAATGATTAAAATATGTAACCACTTTTCCTACCCTTATGTCAGTCCTAATTATTTGATTTCATAAAAGAAGATAAAGTATCATTCATCGTTACACATCCTAAAGTACTTTTCATCCTAAACATCGTTCATACTTGCATATTTCAAAATCATAAAACATCTTACTACCATAAGATATGTAAAGAGGTACTTACTTGGAAGCGGCAGGAAGAGGGCTTGATGTGTGTGTAGAGAGATGGTTACCACTCTGATACCAACCTGTAACGCCCGCTTTTTTTTTCTTTCCATTAAGCGGCGTTACGTTATCATACTTAGGGCATGTAGACATCATAAGGCAGCGGAATAACTTTAAGATTTACACATACATGCCCTACTACCATTCTTAACATAATGACATGGAAACTCGGCATATAGACTTCATACTTAAACATCATATCATGTCATACTTAACATCACATCATAGAGTTCCATAAGTCATTATTCAAGCATTCAAGCATATAAGTGATCAAAATAAGTTCTAGCATAACGATAAACATAAGGTTTCCTGGGCCAAGTCACTACCACACACATGCATTCTTGCCCTTCCTGCTGCTTCCTCATTGTCCCCTTGAATGATCTGCGGTATAAGGAAATAAGACTATAAGCACACAGGCTTAGTAAGACTCTTTCCTACTCACAAAACCATTCGTCATTTCATAATGAGCACATGAAACATTAACATACTTGGTGATCTACTTAGAACATGACAACTTGAATCACTTATCATATACTTGACATGACATTAACATAAACATATGTGAACATTGCTATCATGGCATGAGACATGGTATAAACATATCATAATAACCATTTCTAGCATGGCATAATACATGGTATAAACATAACATGATTAGCATTTCTAGCATGGCATAATACATGGTATAAACATACATGATAAACATTTCTAGCATGGCATAATACATGGTATAAACATAACATGATAAACATTTCTAGCATGGCATGAACCAACCTGTATGGCATAAACATAAGCATACTTCCTATCATAGCATATGAGCATCTTCTTAACATCATTATGACATAGATCAATTATTCTCATGCATCTTTCTTAACATGAAGTGTAAGCATAAACATTATTAGCATAGCATAATGCATAACATGAATAAATGCATGGGTGGAATGCATATACATAAGGATGCTTAACTTTAAAACATACTTTTAAATGCTTAAACATAATCATCATATCATTGGGGCCCTGGCTTGTACCACATAAATACATCATAAGCGCGCATCCCTAAGTAAATACAAGGTAGCTAGCCTCGACCTACTAGGGTAAGGACAGCATAGTCGGTAGTCCCCAAACCGAGGCGTTCTTAAGGTGCCTATCCCTGTTGCACAGCTTCGGTAGTGCCAGAACCGTGGACAGCATAGTCGATAGTCCAGAACCGGGGCGTTCTTAAGGTGCCCATCCCTTGGACCCATACTTCGGTCCGGTACAAGCCCATTCATAAAGTAAAATACTTTACATGCTTCATCATTCATAAGACATTCATGGCATATTTAACATTGCATAACATGTTACGGCTCAGCCCATCTACCGGCCCATTTACCGGTCCTCACGACCGTCGTACCGTCGACCATCGACCATGTCGTTTAGCATATTTATGCCTCAAAGACATAAGCATCATCTTTCATTCATAACATGGCATGCATCTTCTTTCATAAAACATGGCATGCATCATCATTCATAAACCATGGCATACATCATTCTTATCATGAACATAAACATAACATACTTATCATGGCATCGTTCTTATCATGAACAAAACATAACATACTTATCGGGGCATCATTCTTATCATGAACATAAACCTAACATACTTATCATGGCATCGTTCATATCATAACATACGAAATAACATAGCATGGTTCTTAACATATCATGAGCATATAACATACTATGGTTCTCTACATAACTTAAGCATACATAGGTAGGACTTCCATAAACATACTACCTACTATCCATGTGCATGGCATGAAATATAAGACATACATAAATAACCCTATTAAGCATGACATCTGATCATAATCATACAAACATAAACATGGTGCTTGAGGTTAGGGTTATAGGTAACATGATTTCTACCACATGCTTGGACCTATATATATGTATATACACTTCATGATAACCATAAACATCATTCTTTGAACCCTAACTCCACCCCAGACCCTAGATACATGGCTGGCCGAAACCCATAAGGTGGAGTTCCATCAATTCCATAAACAAGTAAGATGGCATAAGGTAAAGGAACAACCATACATCATTTATGAGACCATAGGAAGTCATTAGAGCTCATGATTAGGGTTAACCCTAACCTTTAGCCGACCTTCCTAGGGCTGGCCGAAACATGTAAGGCCATGGGGGCATGGAAAAATTTTATTAAAATCCCCAATCAATCATTAAACATCAACTATACCTTACCATAGGGCCTTTGGGGCCCTTACTTGGAATAAGTCTTAACTTTTTGCCCTAAAAGCTACCTTGGCCGAAACTTATAGGGCATCTAGGCCATGTGAAAATTCACATAAGTCATCCCCCATCTCCCTTATATCATGATAATACATAAAACCCATACTTGAAGTTTGAGACCCAACCCTACACATGGGTTCTTGAAGTGACCGAAACCCTAGGAGGTCCTAGGGTACCCCAAAAATTCTCAAAAATTATATTTAGCCTCTAAACATCATGGGAATACATTAGACAACATTATGAAGATTTTTAGCATCATCATGGACCCTAAAAACATAGTGGCCGAAACCCATAAACCTAGGGTTCTTGGTTTTCTTTTCTTTCAACATCAAATCCAAAAACCAACCAATATATCATACTAAAAATCATAAAAATAATAAGGAACTATTATACCACAGGTGAGGGAGTCTTACCTTGGTTGATCTTGATTATAAACCTTAGATTTGAGAGAAGGATGGAAATCTTGTTGCCTCTTGACCACCCTTAGCCCTTGTACTCTTGTGAAGACCTTAGATCTTGGAGATGAAGCCTTGGTGGAAGTTTTTCCAAGGGAGAACTCCTCCTTGGGGTTTCGGCTAGAATGAGGAGGGAGGAGGGGAGCAAATGCAATTGATGGAAGGAAGAAAGAAACTCCCAAACCCCCCTCTTTATCACCCATTAAGGAGGTAAATGAAGAGTCTCTCCATGACCCTTCATCTTCTTCTAAGCCTTAACTAATCTCCATTTCATTCCCTTATAAGATTCCCTTGCTAGATGAGTTGGTTAAAGCATACATGGTTGTACAAGAGGTCCATGGTTCAATCCTTGGCCCATGCAATTATTTTTATTTTATTTTTCCTTTTTATTTTCTATTATTTTCCCCAACATTCCGAAAATTATCTAAAAATTCCCCCATAATTATGTTAATATTTCTCATTAAAACCCCTTTATATTTATATAAATTTCTACTTAAAATTCTCCAATAATTATGGTACTAAAAAACCCATATAAGGCCCATTAGTACTTAACTTCTCAATTTAAATGAGAAAATATGGATTTCTAGGCCAAATTTTATATAAATATTTCTAGGTCCCTCGGAAAATTATCTAGACATGCTCAATATTTTAAGAAAATATTAAGGGAATTTTTTCGGGTCGTTAAAGAAACCTCGTGACAGTTGATCGTCTAGTCTGATCGGTCACGATTTCTCCCTGATCGGTCACCAGACCGATCAAGTGCAGATCAGTGAGGTTCCCAAAAACCTACTTGATGCTCCCTGATCGGTCACCGGACCGATCAGGAGCAGAGCAGCAGAGGAACTCAACCCACTTGTGAGCTCCTTGATCGGTCACCAGATCGATCAGGAACTGTGCAGTGAGTGAAACACATACTCCCTGATCGGTCACCAGACCGATCAGTCATCGCTGGATCGGTCACCAGACCGATCCACGAAGGAGCACCATGCCAATCTCCCTGATCGGTCACCAGACCGATCCAGGGGCTCCAACCTAGCCCTCCAAGCTAGGGTTTCATCCAACCTAGCCCTCCAAGCTAGGACCTGACCCTCCAAGCTAGGATTTTTCACCTAACCCTCCAAGTTGGGACTTTTCACCTAACCCTCCAAGTTAGGACTTTTCACCTAGCCCTCCAAGCTAGGACTTTTCACCCAACCTTCCAAGTTAGGACTTTTCCACACCTAGCCCTCCAAGCTAGGATTTTTCACATCTAACCCTACAAGTTGGGACTTTTCACCTAACCCTCCAAGTTAGGACTTTTCACCTAGCCCTCTAAGCTAGGACTTTTCACCCAACCTTCCAAGTTAGGACTTTTCCACACCTAGCCCTCCAAGCTAGGATTTTTCACACCTAACCCTCTAGGTTAGGACTTTTCCACACTTTGCCCTCCAAGCTAGGATTTTCATCACACCTAACCCTCTAAGTTAGGATTTCATCAAACCAAGTCCCACTAGGTATGCCTAGTCTACGACCAGGACTTAAACCCAATCATAATCATAATCATCAATCTAAACTAAAATCGATGTCAACACCAAAACAACAATCAGGGTCAGACTGCATCAACAATCTCCCCCTTTTTGTTGTTTGACAATCCGATTTTAAGTTTAGGGATTTGAAATCAATTTTCTCAAGTTTCAGAATCATAGGGGAATCAGGATCCTCCCCCTACAATATAATCATCCTAAACTTAACCAACCACACTCTCCCCCTTTGTCGAACATCGAAACGGGTTTAGAGGAGCCGTTAAGTTAAAACATACTCCCCCTCAACCCTAGGGGTATCCCAAAATAACAAAAGATTTGATATGATTTATTTTGAAACACATATGACAACATATGATAATGATAAGGCATGGCAAAACAGTCATATGTATCATATGAACATGACATCATAAGCATAATTATAGCAACGCATAATATCAGATGAATGAAGCATAAGCAAAATCTAGACATAGAAATAAGGCATAAAGCATAGCCTAGAAAGTCAAGTGCATCATACATCAAAACCATACAACTAAGTAGATGCATCAAAATCAAGGCAAATGCGGCACAAGGCCATAAGAGTCATGAGGCATACAGCCCGAAAGTCATACAATCACAAGTAGTCAGATAGTCAAATCACAAGCAAATGCAGAGTATATCAACCATCGACAGGGGGGTCATCATACATAGGGTCATCCATCGTGGCATCATCAGGAGCAAAAGACCTAGGTACAGCACTGCCGGAGGGCGCATCTCCCGGAAATGTGTGGCGGCGCCACTCATCGTACCACGTTTACTGTAAAGTGCGGACCCCGGAGACATCAGACTCCACCGCGGTCAGTCTGCGGTCGAAGGAGCGAAAACCCAAGCGAACCTCCTCGCGATAGAGCTCTCTCAAGTGAAGATCATGCTGGATCGTCCGATCCAGCTCAGAAATCTGCCAGCGAAGGTCCGGCTCAGGCTCATCGTTATAGTCATCAGCAACAGCGGGAGCCTCCTGATGAGCAGCTGGGGCTGCTGGTATCTGAACATGCGCACCCTAGGAAGCTCGCCTAAACCCTGCCCATCCTTCTATACAAGAGTCTGATCGTCCGACCCAACAACAATACCAGATTTGGAAAACGCACGTTTTCCCAATCGGCAATCCTGTCTGACCATGGGAACTGTCCGACCCTTGGTTACATCAACTCCCACTGACATAAGCCAGTCGGTGATGACGTGACCAAAGGGCACATAGACAGTGTGACGACAGGGCTCATGATAGGAAATGATGGGCTGAAAGATGCTCTCAATAATGTCAAAGTCAAGATGGCAGTGCATGCCATAGAGCATCAAGCAGTGGTAGGGTCGGATCTCGGTCAAGGGTTTTGAAGTGATCGGTAGGATATAGTTGGTGATTATCTTGAAGAGTATGTAATCAGTAGGAGAAAGTCGAAGGGCCGCAAAAGTCGAAAAATCAGGCCCTAACTCATCAAGACCAGCCGGTCAAGGATGTCCGAAGAAGTGCTGGTAAATGCTATCAGGGGTAACGTCCACAAAGGGAGGCAGCAAGGGGTCAGGAAGCTCAGGGTAGATAGAATAAAAATTTGGCGATCGACGAGCGCCAAGATACTCTGCCAGGATGTCATAAGAAAAATCAAGGTTCCTCTTGGCTACACGTGTAGTAAACTCAAAGCCACCTTGAGGACCTTGTTGTAGGTTATTGTAGAACTCGGAAACAAGGTCATAGTTTATCGTCCGCTCCAGGGAGAGGAGAAAGCCAAGGTTGTAGAAGGTGACTATCTCCATGATGGAGGGACAGTGTTCGGACAGAAAGGGAACATCAATTGATCGGCAGGAGAGCAACTTGAAGGTTCTGGATTGAAATGCCTATTCACAGGCAGCGTTGGGAAAACGATAACTTGAGGAAGGCTGAGGCCTTCGGGAGGGCGCGGATGAAGAAGGGGCTTTGCCCTTCGAGCTGGCCTCCACTGGTTCTTTCCCTTTGGATGACTTTCTAAAGGATTTAAAGAATTGATCATAGAAGTGAACACACAAGTTTGATCAAGAATACGGAATTTGATTTAATCAGTGGGGTCAGATAAAGTCACGGCACCAGGTTGATACAAACCAGAGGATCACAAAGATAAGAGTTGATAAAATCAAATAACAGAGAGATGTGATTGAGTTTAGGTCATGGCATAGGCAAGATCACGGCAAAATCATGGGGTCATGACACAATAGTAAAACACCAAAAGAAAGACCATGGTTAGCCCAAATACATAATCTATGAACTCAACTGTAAGAAAAACTAACCAAAAGTGCTTACTTAGGTGCCATTGATGTTTAGTGAAGATTCTGAAGGCTTGAAAGAGAGCTGCGCAGGAGAAAGTTCTCGGCGCAAGAAGTGTGCTCAAGACCTTGAGCAAGAAGGAAACTTGCCGAAGACAAGGAAGAGCTCGTAGGACACCTTCTCAGGATCGCACACACACAGAAGCTCAGCGCAAGAGGAACTCACACACAAGGAAGAACACGCGCAGGGAGGAGGAAACACACGAAGAAGATCGCGTGGGAAGGTGTTTCGGCACTAGGGCTTGGGGAATAAGGGGTTTTTGCGAAGTTATTAGGTTGGTGGATCGGTCCACCAACCCAAATTTAATGTGATCAAACGGATCACCGTTCGATCTGGTAGCGCCCAGACCGATCAGGCTTCGGCCTGATCGGACTGGCCTGGTCCTGATCGGTCGGGGTGACCGATCAGGCAGGCTCCTGATCGATCGGCTGATCGATCAGGAAGCGATCAGAAAGTTTGGAGGTTTTTCCCTGAGCCCCCAGATCGGTCTGTGGACCGATCAAAACAGGATGCCAGATCGGTCCGAGGACCGATCCAGGCCAACACAGTGAGTTTGGTCAATTTTTGCGAAGTGTTTTGTGACCCCTCTGATCGGTCTGTGGACCGATCACCATAGAGGGCGCCAGATCGGTCCGGGGACCGATCCAGACCAGCACAGTGGGTTTTGACAGTTTTTTGCACAGGAGCTGGATCGGTCCGTTGGACCGATCAGACATACTCCTGATCGGTCCGATGACCGATCAGGCTTCCTGAAATTCCTGATACGATCTGAAACTTACAGTTTCAGACTTCCAAGTGATTTTTGATAGGATCTGATGAAGTTTATCGATATTGGAAGTTGTCTCTTGACTAAAATTGATCCCTGAACAAGGATCAAATGTCCTTATGAGTTTAACAATCACTTTGATCCACCCAAGTGGAGTCAAACTCAAACAACAAACATCCACTCAATTTCAACCAAGTTTGTATCAAATTCAAGTTTCCAATCAAGTTTCCTTGATTGGAATGTCCAAGTATGATCATGAAGCCAAGTACACATGTATTATGCATTAGTTTTCCCCATACTTGGTCACCGAAGTGATTTTTATCTCGTCAACCAAATTTCTCAAGGGATGCAATGACATTTCGAGAAATTTAGTTGATCCTAACATCTCACCCCATTTCTAGCAAACAAAAATGTTTTGGTAAACCTTATAGTTTGTGTGAGATGTCCCCAAGTTACACAATTGTGTCCCAACAATTCGAAATGATCATCCAGGGTTTTGAATGCATTTTGATATCTATAAAACGCGACACATTCCCAACTCCCTTCTTAAAAAGCTAAACTCATTTTCGGGGAGCGGTTTAGTGAAAATGTCTACTAGATTTGATTTGGACTCTACATATGAGAGTACAACATCTCCTCTAGCAACATGATCCCTAATGAAGTGGTGACGCACTTCAATATGTTTAGTCCTAGAATGATGAACTGGATTCTTGGTTAGGTTAATTGTGCTAATGTTGTCACACAACACTTGCACACCCTTGTAGCTTAATCCATAGTCCTCTAGAGTATGAATCATCCATAACAATTGTGATATGCTCTCTCCCATAGCAATATATTCTGCCTCGGTCGTGGAGAGAGCAACACAATGTTGCTTCCGACTTGACCAACTAACTAAAGATGATCCTAAAAATTGACAACCCCCACTAGTGCTTTTCCGATCCAACTTACATCCAGCGTAGTCGGAGTCGGTATAGCCAATTAGGTCAAATGATTTGGTATGGCGGTACCATAGACCAACTCCTATTGTGCTCTTGAGGTATCTCAAATTTCTCTTAACAGCAATTAAGTGAGATTCCTTGGCACAAACTTGATATCTAGCGCACATACCTACAACAAAAAGTATATCAGGTCGACTGGCTATGAGGTATAGCAGACTACCTATCATGCTTCGATATTGAGTCAAATCAACAGGTTTACCACTCTCATCACTGTCTAATCTTGTGTTTGTAGCCATGGGAGTGGTTACCTCTTTTGAATCACTCATATTGAATTTTCGAAGCATCTCTTGAGTATACTTTGATTGGTGCACATGGATCCCATCTTGGGGTTGTTTGATTTCAAGTCCAAGGAAGAAAGTCAACTCTCCCACTAGACTCATTTCAAATTCACTCTCAATGTGTACAATGAACTCATTTAAATAGCCCTTGTTGTTTAAGCCACAAATAATGTCATCGACATATACTTGGGCTACAAATATATTATCACCATCTCTACGTAGAAATAGTGTAGGGTCTATTTGGCCTCTAACAAAGCCTTTCTCAATTAGGAACGTCGACAACCGCTCGTACCAGGCTCGGGGTGCTTGTTTAAGGCCATAGAGTGCCTTTTTGAGCTTGAATACGTGGTTTGGAAATTCGATACTCTCAAACCCCGGAGGTTGTTCGACATAGACCTTTTCTCTAATCAAACCATTTAGAAAGGCCGATTTAACATCCATTTGATATAACTTGAAACCACGATGTGCTGCAAATGCAAGCATCAATCGGATGGACTCTAATCATGCCATGGGAGTATAGGTCTCATCGTAATCAAGGCCTTCAACTTGACTATAGTCCTTGGCTACTAAGCGTGCCTTGTTTCTTATGATTTCTCCCTTATGGTTCAATTTATTTTTGAAGACCCATTTGGTTCCAATAATGGTCGTCTTCTTGGGTCTAGGGACTAAGTCCCAAACTTTACTTCTTTCAAATTGACCTAGTTCATCTTGCATTGTAATGATCCAATCGAGATCATTTAATGCTTCATCAATTTTCCTAGGTTCAATTTCAAAAATTAGAGCAACTTCATTAGCCTCATTCTGGAAGAATGATCTAGTCCTAACCCCATGATGGATATCTCCAACAATCTGGTCTTGGGGATGACTAGAGGCTAACCTAGTTTGCCTAGGTGTTGGTGGTGCTTCTTGAATTGTTTCACTAGACACCGGCTCATCCTCAGGATCCGGCTGATCTATGTGTTGTCTAGGCTCACCGTCATCGGACTCATCACCATCAACAATATTTGGACTTTCATTCAAACTTAGTCTCCTAAGTTCGAGTTGAACTCCTTCTACATTTTCTGATTGGTCATTTGCTTTTGAAATTTCTTCAAAAACCACATCAGAAGACTCTTCAACCAATCTAGATTTCTTATTGTAGACTCGATAGGCTTTGCTAACTAGGGAGTACCTGACCAGTATCCCTTCATCAGCCTTTGCTGTGAACTTTCCAAGGTGATCCTTGGTGTTTAGGATAAACACCTTACAACCAAACACCCTAAGATGTTTAACCGTAGGTGGTTTTCCAAACCAAAGTTCATGGGGAGTCTTTCCTAAGAACCTATGGATGAGGACTCGGTTTTGCACGTAGTGTAACGACCCAGAAAATCTTATCAATATTTTCTATAAAATAATGATCATGTCTAAATAGTTTTTGGAGGAGCCTAGAGATACTAGTACGAACTTTAGCCTAGTTATCCATAATTTTCCCATTTAAATTGAGACGCTAAATACTAACGGGCCTTATATGGGTTTTTAGTACCATGGTTATTAGTGGATTTTAGGTAAAATTTAATATAAATATAAAAAGGTTTTAATTAGGAATATTTGCATGATTATGGGTGGGTCTTAGGGGAATTTTCGAAAATAAAAAAAATAAATAAAGTGCATGCACCAAGAATTGAACCTTGGACCTAGTATACCATCATGCATGTACTAACCAATTCACCTAGCAAGGGAGTGCTAGTGGAAAAGGGAAGGGATTTTAGTTGAGTCTAGGGGAAGTGAAGAGTCGTAGCATCATGTCTCTTCACTTGCTTCCTTCATCTAGTATATAAGAGGGAGGAATGGAAGAGACACCTTAGCACTTAAGCATTTATCTCTTCATCCACCAAAACTCCTTCTTCTCTTCTTCTTTCTCTTCCTAGACGAATCATACAAGGAGGGTTTCCCTTTGGAAAAGTCTCACAAGGAGACCTCTTCTTCAAGATCTAAGGGCTTTCTACAAGGCTACAAGGGATAAGGGTAGTCTAAGGTCAAGGAAAATTCCTTTGGTTTCTCTATTCAAGGTTTATAATCAAGATCAAGAAAGGTAAGACCCCCTCACCTGTGGTATAATGGTTTTTCAAGTTGATTTCATGATATAAGAATTTGCTTGGACTACATGTGAAGAAAACTAGGGCTAGGGCTTGTTGAGGGTTTCGACCAAGGCTAAAAAGGGGGCTTAGGGATGGTGTAAACTTTTATTCATACTCCTTAATGTTTTATTATGATATGTAAGGTATGGATTATGACTTAGGGAAAGTTTATGGCACCCTAAAGCCTTGAGGGTTTCGGCCACCCTTCATGTCCTATGGTTAGATTTAAAATCCAACCCTTCAAGCATGTTTATAAGTACCTCTATGATCTAATGGATATTAATGGTGTGTTATATGAATTTTTCCCATGGAACTATGCCTTTAGGGTTTCGGCCAAGAGAAATTCTAGGGCAAGGAAATTAGGGTTAGCTCGAATTATGGGGCTTAAGGGCTCCCTATGGTTTTGTATGTAATGTATGTGTTATGTTTTACTCATGGAACCTTTTATGTTGATTGAATGATGGAGCCATCTTCTATGGGACTTTCGGCCAACCTTGAAATTTAGGGTTTGGTTGGGTTAAGACCACAAGGATGCATATTTATAGGGTACTATGATGTATGTATATGTTTAAGTATGTTGGAAGAATTTTTATGCCAATTAAACCCTAGCTTATGTGTCATGACTTGTATGTTAGGTCATTTGTATGTTGATTCATAAATGTTTAGACCATGTGCCATGAACCTAAGGAAATGTATCATGTATGAAAGAATCTAGGCATGATTTCCTATGTACCATGACCATGCATGTTTTATGAATTAAGATGCTAATTATGTAGGTATGCCATGATTTATGAATGATATGTATGTATGCCATGTTTTGTGAATGACATGTATGCATGCCATGCTTTATGAATAATATGTACGTATGCTATGTTTAAGAATGAAGATGATGAATGAAAACGATAATCATGGCTCTAAGAAAAAATGAGATAAGCATGACATACCTTATGAATGAGGATAATGAATGATGATGAATGTTCATGCCTTTAAGGCATCATGATGTTAAATATGAATGATGAAATGTTAAGTATGTTTATGTCATGCTAAGGGATGGGCACCTTAAGAACGCCTCGGTTCTGGACTACCGTAGCTGTCCACGGTTCTGGAACTACCGCAGCTGTTCCTATTCTTATGTCAAGTTGCATGAAACAAGATTATGTTTATGCTAAGAATGTTCTATGAATGATGAAGCATGTGAAGTATTTTACTTTTTATGAATGGGCTTGTACCGGACCGAAGTAAGGGTCCAAGGGATGGGCACCTTAAGAACGCCCCGGTTCTGGACTACCGAAGTTGTCCACGGTTCTGGGACTACCGCAGCTGTCCAACAGGGATGGGCACCTTAAGAACGCCTCGGTTCTAGGACTACCGTAGCTGTTCTTACCCTAGTAGGTCGAGGCTAGCTACCTCGTATTTACTTAGGGATGCGCACTTATGATGTATGTATGTGGTACAAGCCGGGGACCCCCATGATGTTATGATTATGTTCAAGTATTTATAACTATGGTTTTCAAATTTAGAATCCTTATGATATATACAATTGACTCATGCATTCATTCATGTTATGCATTATGCCATGAAAAGTATGTTTATGTTTATGATTCATGTTAAGAATGATACCATGATAAGTATGCTTAAGCTTATGTTTATGTTAAGAATGATGTCATGAAAAGTATGTTTATGTTTATGATTCATGTTAAGAATGATACCATGATAAGTATGCTTAAGCTTATGTTTATGTTAAGAATGATGTCATGAAAAGTATGTTTATGTTTATGATTCATATTAAGAATGATGCCATGATAAGTATGTTTATGGTTGTAATACATGTTAAGAATTATGCCATGATAAGTAAGTTTATGTATATGATGATGTCAAGAATTATGCCATAGTAGATATGTGTTAAGTTTATGCTTTATGTTCGGAATTATGCAATGTCCACTGTTTCATGTTTATGAATATGTGACGTACGGATTTTTGTGAGTAGGAAAGGGTCTTACTAAGCCTCTGTGCTTATAGTCCTATGTTTCTTATACCGCAGATCAAGTGAGAGGTCACTAAGGGAAGCAGCAGGAGGGGCAAGAGCATGTGTGTGTATGGCGGTGATATGGCAAAGGATTCTTTTATTTACACGTATCGCATGTCTTGGGTTTTGAAATGCCTCCTTAGGTGCTATGCTATGCTTAAAATAGTTATGCCTAATGAATGACTTAAGACTTATGATGTTATGGATAAGTTACTTGCTACTTATGATGCTTATGGATAAGTTATGGAAAGTTCATATCATGATGCTATGTATGCTGGTAATATGCTCAGTTACAACGTCACCATGTTCATGAATGATAGTCTAGGCATGTACATATGGTTCATGGATTAGTTGTATGGTTAAACGCATGTCTAGAAGAAGAAAAAGAAAACCTTCCGCTGCATTAAGATGTTTTATATGTACAAGTATGTTTAGCGTAACGCCGCTTTCCCGCCACACCGTAAGGTGGGGGAAAAAGGCGGCGTTACAGGTTGTATTAGAGCAGATTGCCATCTCACTACACACACATCAAGCCTTCTCCCTGCAGCTTCCATGTAAGTACTTCCATGCATATCCGATTTCCTTTTATGATTCTGGAACATGCAAGTATGAATAATGTCTTATGATAGATGATGGAAAGTATTTGTAAGATATGTGAATATGAACGATATTTTTCTATTTGTTTTATTTATGAAGATCAAATAATTTAGATTTAGTATGGGGGTAGGAATAACAGTAACTCATATTATCCATACTTGCCCTTTATGAAGGAAAGCATGGCTAGAAGACAGAGTAACAGACTTAATGAGACCACTCCCTCGCCTGATCTGATGCAGTTAGTGACCCAACTTCAGTGTCAAGTCATTGAGAAGCTGCAAACCATTAATACCCTGATGAACCGACAAGAAAATTCTACTACCCCTCCGGTGAACCAGACCGCTATACCTGTTGCGCCTACGGTTACGCAAACTCCTCCGTCAGGCTCGACCACTGTCGCACGACAAGAGACTTATCTGATCCAGTGGTTGAGGCTGAAACCGGAAAATTTCGCGGGTATCGGTGAACCGTGGGACGCTCAAGCGTGGTTCAAGACTGTGGAGAGTACAATGGAACTGCTGGACTGGCCTGAACATGAGAAGATCAAGTGTGCATCATTCTGCCTTTCTGGGGATGCCAGAATGTGGTGGGAAAGGGTCAAGGCTAAGAGACAGGTGAACCAGATGACGTGGTCAGATTTCGAATCAGAATTCTTCGAAGAATTCTTCAATATGCGTGTCACCAATAAACACTATGACGAGTTCACGGAATTCCGACAGGGCAATCTCTCAGTCAATGAAGCCATGAAGAAATTTAATCGACTGGCTCGTCTATGTCCCGAACTGGTCCGCACTGAGAAGGAAAGGGTCCGACTTATGTTAAAGATGTTGCGACCCGAAATAGCCCTGAACGTGGCTGGCGGAGTTAACAGACCGCAGACTGCTGAGGAGTTGTTTAGTAGTGCCCTACTCACCGAGCATTACCTGAACAACATCAATCAGCAAAGGAAGGCATTAAATGAAAGTAAGAATCAAGTTCACCCCGGGATTCTCGATTCTTCATTTTTCATTATCCCTAATGTTCTTTCCTTTCATTACCACTCAGGAGGTCAGAAACCTCAGAGCACCAATGCTAACTGGAAGGGGAACCAGAGTGGTAAACGATAGCCAGGGAACAACTCCCAAGGGGGCCCAGCAAATAAACAGTCCAGGTTTCCCCTGTGTGTTACATGCGGGAAAATGCATCCCGGGGAATGTCGCAGAGGTACGAACCGGTGTTTCATTTGCGGGGTGGAAGGGCACATGGCCTCTTACTGTCCTACCAAGAACCAGGCACCTCCTCAACAGCTTGTTCAGTATCAGGGTCCACTGGTGAAACTACACTATATGCAAGCTGAGTTGGAAGGTACTCTGATGAGTCAAGAGCGATTGGAGCCCCCACCAATTATGGCGAATGCCAGGGTTTTCTCTATTACTAAGGAGGATGTCGCGAATGCTTCGACGGTTGTCATAGGTCAGATATTTATTTACAGTCAGTATGCTACTGCACTATTTGATACTGGGGCAACGGCACTCGTTTATCTCTACGTCCTACACTAAGAAGATAGATATGTTTCCACAAGTTTTAGACTGCAAGTTTTTGACGACCCGGCCTTCGGGAGAAATAATGACATCCACACACGTACTATGTGCGGTGCCAGTCGGAATCGCGAGAAGAGAACTCTACTGCGATCTGATAGTACTCAGCATGCAGGATTATGATGTTATAATGGGAATGGATTTCTTGAGCAAATATGGTGCTTCTGTCGAGTGCCGTAAACGAAAGGTGGTCTTCCAACCTGAGGCAGATTCTATGTTTGAATTTATCGGAGAGCCAAGGAAAAGAACTAGGAAATTCTTATCGATTCTCAAGGCACAGAAGATGTTAGACAAGGGTTACATGGGGTTTCTAGCACATGTGGTAGACGTAAGTCAAACAAGGGACCAGAAGCTAGTAGATGTTAGGGTAGTATGTGATTATCCAGAGGTATTTCCGGATGAATTACCAGGATTAGCTCCTGATAGAGAAGTGGAATTTGAGATCGAATTGATTCCTGGTACTAACCCGATCTCCAAGGCACCATACCGAATGGCGCCGACCGAATTAAAAGAGCTTAAAGAACAATTACAGGAGTTACTCGATAAGGGGTTTATTCGCCCTAGTCATTCTCCATGGGGAGCTCCGGTACTATTTGTGAAGAAGAAAGACGGATCTATGCGAATGTGCATAGATTATCGAGCGCTGAACAATGTGACGATCAAGAACCGGTATCCCCTTCCGAGGATAGATGACCTGTTTGATCAACTAAAAGGAGCCACCGTTTTCTCTGTAATGACCCAAAAAATTCTCTTAATATTTCCTTAAAATATTAAGCATGTCTAGATAATTTTCCGAGGAACCTAGAAATATTAATGCGAACTTTGGCCTAGAAAATCCATGTTTTCTCATTTAAATTGGGAAAAAGGGCACTAATGGGGCTTATATGGGCTTTTTAGTACCAAAATTATTGGTGGATTTTAGGTGAAAATTAATATAAATATAAAGGATTCTAATGGGAAATATTAACATAATTATGCAGGAATTTTTAGAGGAGTTTCGGAATTTTAGAGAAATAAAAAGAAAAATAAAATAAAAATAAGGTGCATAGACCAAGGATTGAACCTTGGACCTCTTGTACAACCATGCATGCTCTAACCAACTCACCTAGCAAGGGAATGTTATGAGGGAATGGAGTGGATATTGGTTAAGGCTTAGAAGAAGATGAAGGGTCATGGAGAGACTCTTCATTTACCTCCTTGATGGGTTATAAAGAGGGGGGTTTGGGAGTTACCTTTTCTTTCCATCACTTTGCATTTTCTTCCTCCTCCTTCCCTCATCCTAGCCGAACACCATAAGGAGGAATTGTCCTTGGAAAAGCTTCACAAGAGGGTCTCATCTCCAAGATCTAAAGGCTTCCCAAGGATACAAGGACAAGGGGGTTCAAGGGTCCAAAGATTTTACAATTTTCTTCTCTTTTAAGGTTTAAAAATCAAGATCAACCAAGGTAAGACTCCCTCACCTGTGGTATAATAGTTCCTTATGTTTTAGCATGATTTATTGGTTGGTTTTTGGGACTTGAAGTTGAAAGAAACAAAACCAAGCACCCTAGAGACCCTATGGGTTTCGGCCACTAGGTTTTAGGGTCCATGATGATGCTAAAAATCTTGATAATGTTGTTAAATGTTCTCTCATGATGTTTAGGGATTAAATATAATTTTTAGGAATTTTTGGGGTACCCTAGGATACCCTAGGGTTTCGGCCAATATCAAGAACCCATGGGTAGGGTTGGGTCTAAAACCTCAAGTATGTGTTTTATGTTTTATCATGATATAAGGGACATGGAGGGTGTTTATGTGAATGTTTCCCATGGCCTAGAGACCCTATAGGTTTCAGCCAAGTGCCCTAATAGGGTGGAAAGTTAGGACTTATTTCAAGTAAGGGCCCCAATGGCCCTATGGTAGGGTATGGTTGGTGTTTAAGCAATTGATTTGGGGTTTTAATGGAATTTCTCCATGCCCCCATGGCCTTGAAGTTTCTGCCAAGAGCAAGACTAGGGTTAAAGGATTAGGGTTGGTCTTAAGTATGGAATCAAATGTTTCCTATGACCTAGTATGTATGTAGGAGATGTGGTTTGGGAAGTTATGTGAAGTTTCATGGACCTAGGGTTTCCTTGGGGCTTTCGGCCAAGGATCTAACCTAGGGCTAGGGTGGGGTTAAACCTACCAAGATGCTTGGGTGTAGGTTATTAAGATGTATGTTTAAGTAAGGTGGAAGAATTCTATGTTAACCAAACCCTTAGTTTATATGTCATGAATTATATGTTAGGTCATGAATGTTTGGACATGTGCCATGTTTTATGAATGATATGTATGTATGCCATATTTTATTAATGATATGTATGTATGCCATGTCTTATAAATGATATGTAGGTATGCCATGTTCTATGAAGGAGATGTAGGTAGGCCATGATTTATGAATAATATGTATGTATGCCATGCTTTATGAATGATGTGTACATATGCCATGTCTAAGAATGAAAATGATGAATGAAGTTAAAGTTCATGCCTTCAAGGCATAATGATGATGTTAAGTATGATGAATGAATGAATATGCTATGAATGATTATGAATGAAAAAGCCTGTGAAAGCATTTTATTTTATTTTATGGGCTTGTACCGGACCTAAGTAAGGTCCACGGTTCTGGACTACCGATGAAGCTGTCCACGGTTTGGGACTACCGATGAAGCTGTCCTTACGGTTCGGGACTACCGATGAAGCTGTCCTTACCCTAGTAGGTCGAGATTAGCTACCTCGTATTTACTTAGGGATGCGCGCATATGATGTATGAATGTGGTACAAGCCAGGGCCCAATGAATGTTATGATTATGTTAAAGTATTTAAAAGCATGTTTTAAAGATTAAACATCCTTATATATAAATGCACAATTGCCACATGCATCCTTCCATGTTATGCATTATATATATGATAAGAATAGTATGCAAAGTAAGTTTATACACGGTATGTTATGCAAATGATTTTATTTATGTTCATGCTAATTTATGAAGCCATGATTTAATTATGTTTATGCCAATTTATGATGCCATGATTTTATTTATGTTCATGCTAGGTTAGGATGCCATGATTTAATTATGTTTATGCTAAGTTAGGATGCCATGATTTTATTTATGTTCATGCTAGTTTAGGATGCCATGATTTAATTATGTTTATGCCAGGTTAAGATGCTATGATTTTATTTATGTCCACGCTAATTTATGAAGCCATGATTTAATTATGTTTGTGCTAAGTTAGGATGCCATGATTTTATTTAGGTTCATGCTATGAATGTTTACGATGTTTATGTCTATGCCAAGTATGATGTCATGCTATGAATGTTTTCATGTTCATGTTTATGCCATGCTACGAATGTGATTAAGTTATGTTCATGTCATGTTGAATGTATGCTAAGTGATCATAAAGGCTTATGATCGAAGTAAAGCACTAAGTATGTTAATGTTTCAGGTGCTCATGATTAAGTGATGAATGATTTTAGTGAGTAGGAAAGAGTCTTACTAAGCCTGTGTGCTTATAGTTTTATTTCCTTATACCACAGATCACGCAAGGGGACAGTAAGGAAGCAGCAGGAGGGCCTTAAAGCATGTGTGTGATAGTGACTTGGCCAAGGAGCAATATGTTTGCTCGTCTTATGACAGAACTTTACCTTTACTATTATGGGCTTGAATGTGACTCTATGACATGATGCTAAGTATGACATGATGCTAAATATGACATGATGCCAAGTATGACATGATATGATGCTAAGTATAAAGTTAATATGCCAAGTTCCCATGTTATGATGTTAGGAAGGGTAGTAAGTGCATGTAGGTGTAAGTTAAAGGTTTCCGCTGCATTATGATGTCTACATGCCCTATGTATGTTAACGTAACACCGCTTTATGAAAAAAAAAGCGGGCGTTACAGGTTGGTATCAGAGCAGTAACCATCTCACTACACACACATCAAGCCCTCTTCCTGCCGCTTCCAAGTAAGTACCTCTTTACATATCTTACAGTAGGAAGATGTCTTATGATTTTAAGGTATGCCAGTATGAACGATATTTATGATGAAAAGTACGTTACGATATGTAACAACGAATGATACTTTATCTTATTTTAGGAATTCAATAATTAGAATAATAGGGGTAGGAGAAAGCGAGGTGCGTGTGCCTTTCTCTGTATATATTTGCGAGTTGGAAAAAAAATGGTTTTGTACTGGCTGAGTCGGTTTGGTACTAACTATGTCATTTTTTTTCAATTCCAGATGTTGCATGAGAATGTCACTGAGAGGTGCCGCGAGCTGATGGAGCGGATAGAGGAGGTTGGTTACAGTCCGACCCTTGGAATTCAAGGCAACATAGGGTTTTTGGATCGGCTATTCTGGAAACTGGAGCGGGAAGGGTTCCCAGTCATGGATGATCATAGGATCGGAGCTCTGCTTCGTTCATTGCCCAATCGGGCGAGAGAAGTTGCTCATCAGATCTGGGGGCAGCACGGATGCCGTATCTCATATACGGAATTATGTCGGCAGCTTCTTCGCCATGAGTTTCCGGAAGATCTGGGGGACTCGGAGGAGGAGCCCGAGATGTACGAGGAGGATCCGGAGCCGCTAGAGGAGGATCCCGAGATGTACGAGGGGGATCTCGAGCCATTCGAGGAGGATCCCGAGATGTACGAGGAGGATCCCGAGCCATTCGAGGAGGACCCCGAGATGCTCGAGATGTTTGAGAAAGACCCGATGAGCGAGGACGATCTCGAGGTGTTTGAAGAGGACCCCGAGATGCTCGAGATGTTTGAGGAAGACCCCGGGATGTTTGGGGAAGACCCTGAAGTGGTTGAGGAGGTTCCCGAGATAGAGGAAGAGGATCCGATGGAGACAGTGGAAGACCCTGAGGCAGGCCAAGGAGAGATGAACGAAGGAGTGGCAGTGACTGCCATGATGTTCTTTGTTATGGGCATGATGGCAACCCGTCTATTTCATTGAGTTCGGTTAGTTTTGTGAACCAATAAGGTCTAAGTTAGTCCTAATACAAGTTGTCGAGAGTGTGTTTCAACCTTATGTTCATGAACCTAATATTAACAACGGGGGACTTATCATATCACACAATGGTATCAAATTATATGAAGCAAACGATAATAATATGAGAGCAGGTACTAATATAAGATTATTATCAATATAACCATACCAATTCCTTATCATATAAGTATTGTCATAATTCACCTATCATATAGGTTTTTAATAGGAGCCTACATACAAGTTGACATGTATCATCTCAACCTATAAGTTATCACCTATACATATTATTCCATAAGCAAATTATAGGTATTATACCTATAATTTATATGATAAATAACTATAATTTATGATATTATGTATAACCTATGGTATAGTCTCATGTAGGGAATTATTTGATAGCCTACATACATAAGATCATAACACTCTCACCTATGTTAGCGTATAGTATTAGTTCCATTATACTAATACTAATATAATCAATGGTATAAGTCATACGGCATAACCGAAAATGATACGCATAGGGTGGTGTCCTAATTATATTAACACTTATTATAGATTATGGGTCCACTATATTTTCATACTAATTATAAATATTAGAATTATCGACGTATGTTTCACTATTATCTTATATATAATATATAAGATTACCTTGAGTTATTTTATGGTAATGTAATAAATATGATCTCACCTACCATATAATAACCAAACTAATATAATTCCTAGCTCAGGTTGTGAACTAATATCTCGGAGGCATACTATTACTAGGTTTACCCATAATTATAATAACTATATAATTATGATATATGCATATAATTACAGCATAGAGCTATTAATGGTACTAGCTCAATTATATGCTAAGGAGATAATCAAACTTTATGGAGTTCCAAGACCATCATCTCCGATCTGTTGGTATGAGGGTGGTGAAAAGAAGGAGATGGGGCTCACAACGGATATCATCAACAGCACCACCCAAGCTATACAGAATATTCGACAACGGATAGAAACTGCTCAGAGCCGGCAGAAGAGTTATGCCGATGTCCGGCGTAGACCCCTGGAGTTTAATGTTGGAGATTGGGTATTTCTGAAGGTGGCTCCTATGAAGGGGGGTGACAAGATTTGGGAGGAAAGGAAAATTAAGTCCGCGCTATGTGGGGCCCTACCTGATTCGGAAAAGAGTGGGTAGGGTGGCATACGAGCTGGAGCTGCCTCCAGAGATGTCAGCTATCCATAACGTATTCCATGTGTCCCTGCTTAAAAAGTGTATTCCAAATATGGACCAAGTGATCGAGCCGCAGACAGTGCAAGTGCAAGAGGACCTAAGTTATGAGAGCAGACCCATCCAGATTTTGGATAGGGATGTAACACCCCAAAATTTTCCCATATGAAATATTATGAATTCATGAAACATTATTATTATGAAATGTTATGATGGCTTGGTTTAATGGGCTTTGATATGGATTAGTGCAAAATGTAATAGAAAAAGAAGACGTAGAAGGAGGAAGCAAGGATTGAACCTTGAACCTCCTAGTTGCACTAATCATGTCATAACCAATGAACCAAGCAATGTTTCATGTTGGGAGAATAAGAAACATGCTTGTTAAAGCTAGGGAAGCGAAGAGACATGTCTCTTCATGAGAAAAGTATAAATAAGAGATGAAGAGGTTGGAATAACTTCCTCTCTTATTCTTCCTCACTCTCCCTACTCCGAAACCGAAACCTAAGCCTCCCTTCTCCTTTTCAATTTTCAAAAAAACACAACCCTAGGGTTCTAACCCTAGGGAATTGGAAGGAAGAAGAATCATTCAAGGATTTTGCCCTCTACTAGGGCCAAGAGTGCTAGAGAAGTCTAACAAGGGAAATTCTCACCTCTCCTTCAACCAAGGGTACCCTAACTAATAAGAGAAGGAGAAATTCAAGCGAAAGGATGTAAGTATCCCCTTGCCTGCAGTGTAATGGTTATTGTATGAGTTCTTCTCCTTGTAGTTTTCGAAAAATGGGGATTGTTTCCCTCTAGTGAGTTTCGGCCACCCCCTTAGAGGAGGCCTTGGTTACTTCTTGTTACATAAGTAGACCCTTGGAACATAGGGTATATGTATATGTTGTTTCCTACATGATGTTATGAACAAAATTTTAGGGTTTTGCCCTTGTATAGGTTTCAGCCAACCTCAAAGAGGAGGCCTTGGTTACTCCTTGTTGCATAGGAAGACCCCTTGGAATTTAGGGTATACTTATATGTTGTTTTCCCTACATGTTGTGATGCCAAAAATTAGGGTTGAACCCCCTATAAGGTTTCGACCAAATCATGAAGCAAAGAGGGTTTAGGGTTGCATGATTTCCTATGATGTATCCATGTTTAGTAGTGTAGACAAAGTGTTTGTGTAAATGTTTGTGTGAAACCTAAGTTCAAGAACCCTAGTTTCCCTACCCTTGACTTTCGGCCAACCCTAGAAAAATTAGGGTTTAGGGTACATGATTATCCTAGGATGTATTCTAGGCTTAAAATGTTGCATGATATGTATGTGGAGGTTAAACTACCCTACGAGACATGATTATGTTTAGTAAGATGATATGTATATGCATGTGATGTCTAAATGAAATGCTTGATTGGAAATCTTAAGGTTCCCTAGCATGTGATATTCGGCCAAGGCATGAACATTAGGGATTGTGAAGGTTAAATTACCCTACGAGACATGATTATGTTTAGTAAGATAATAAGTATATGCATGTGATGTTTAAATGGAATGCTTGATTGGAAATCTTAATGTCCTTAGCATGTGATATTCGGCCAAGGCATGAGCATTAGGGTTGTGAGGGTTGATTACTCCATGATGTATGCTATGCTTAGTATGATACATGATGTATATATATGTGATGCTTGTATGGGATGTTTGATGTCAAAAATCTAAGCTACCCTACCTTTGATTTTCGGCCAAACCCTAGGTTTAGGGTTAGGAAGGGTTAAATTAAACCATGAAGCATGTTATGATATGAATGTGATTGATGTGACCAATTTTGTCATATATAAGTATGTTTAAGTGGTTGAAATATGATGTATGTATGAGCATGCCTTATAGCCCATGGGGCACCCTTATGAAATTGCATGTGATATGTATGTTAAAATGCTTGAAAAGATACTCTACTAAGTATGGGATCAAGAGCACCCTTGAAGAGTGGTGTGTCCCTTAAAAGTGGATTGGAGTACTCCTTAGCATATATGTAAAAGCATGATAAGTATTTTACTTTAGAAGTTGTGTACCCGACTCGGAAGGGGGTTGTTAAACAAATCCGGGGTGCATGTTAACGTAAGGTCATGGCTCCGGTAGGACGGAAGGGTCCTGCTCTAATTGATTGGTGGCTCGCTACCCCAATTCATTAGGGAACGCGCAATAGGTAACGCGCGATATGTGGTACACAACTGGCCCAATATGATATGGATGTATTTTTAAGTAATACCTTTATGGAACTGTTTTGAAAACATTCATTGAAAACATTTATTATATGTGAAGAGTATGCTTAAGGTACTTTATACTGCATGCTTAGAAACTTGGATGTTTAGTATGCTTTGATGAACTCATGCTTATGATTTATTATGTGTACATGTTGTATGCTTGCGTATGGATTTTGCGAGTAGGACAGGATCCTTACTAAGCATTTGTGCTTATTAGTTTATGTGTTGTCTTATGCTGCAGATAAGGGTAAGGAACACTTAAACTAAAGGAAGAGGCAGGAGGCTGAAGATGTGTGGGGTGGTGGCTCGGGAAAGAAAGATCTTTATATCTACATTACTATGTTTATGATGATGTTTTCTGCAACAATGAATGCTAGTGATTAGATTTGATATTGCATGATAATGATTACACTTAGAATTCTCCTATACTTGATTTTGGTTGGTTATGTTGTGAGCTTGAAATAATATATGAACCTATCATGTTATAGAATAACTATTGATTAAAATATTTCCAATGATGTTCTAATGATTCAAGCATGATATTTGATTTACATGCACTGACTAGCATGCTTAGCACTTGTAAATATCACTTGATAATTTTAGACAAGCATGCTTAGCACTTAGTCCTTGCACTCTTGCTTCCATTGTATGTTAAAATTTTATTATATGAATGAATGACTAGTACGTAACCCCGCCCCGAGAGTAGATATAAGGGCGGGCGTTACAGGTTGGTATCAGAGCAGGTTTCCCCTCCACCACACACACATCAAGCTTCATCCTGCCGCTTCCAAGTAAGAGATCCTAACCTCGCTTTACTTTATTTCATGTACAGTAATGATTATATGGAGATGATTAATGCTTGCATAACTAGCATAACTAAGGAAAGTAATATTAATTCTCACATTAGTTTATTTATCACCTGTATGATAGATAATAACCAGTAATTGTAAGATATGTGAACATGAACGATACTTCCTCTTATATATATATGTATGCCTTAATAATTTAGAATTTGGGGTAAGAGGGTGATTACATATTGTAATCACTAGGGTACACTACACCGATTGGGTGTGTTTTCCTCTGTATATATTTGCGAATTGAAAAAGGAATGGTTTAGTACTAACCATGTCATTTTCTTTTCCAGATGTTGCATGAGGACTACACTGAGAGGTGCCGCGAGCTGATGGAGCGGATAGAGGCAGTTGAGTACTGTCCAACCCGGGGATTTCAAGGCAACATAGGATTTTTGGATCGTCTATTCTGGAAACTGGAGCGGGAAGGGTTTCCAGTCATGGACGATCATAGGATCGGAGCTTTACTTCGTTCATTGCCCAACCGGGCAATAGAGGTTGCGCATCAGATCTGGGGACAGCACAGATGCTATATCTCATATGCGGACTTATGTAGGCAGCTTCTCCGCCATGAGTTCCCAGAAGATCTGGGAGACTCGGAGGAGGATCCCGAGCTGTCCGAGGAGGATCCCGAGCCCTCCGAAGAGGATCCCGAGCCCTTTGAGGAGGATCCCGAGCCGTTCGAGGAGGATCCCGAGCCATTCGAGGAGGACTTCGAGCCCTTCGAGGAGGATCCCGAGATGCTGGAGATGTTCGAGGAAGACCTTGAAGCGGTCGAGGAGATTCTCGAGATTGAAGAAGAAGACCCGATGGGAATAGTAGAGGATCCTGAGGCGGGCCAAAGGGAGATGAGCGAGGAGGTAGTAGTCATCGCTATGATGTTCTTTATTTTGGGCCTAACGACAGCCCATCTGGCTCGCTGAGTTGGACTAGTTTTGTATGTAGACTTATAAGAATGAATAAAAATAAATTTTGCGTGATATAATAAATAAAATCTCATTTACCCAATATTGATCATGCGACACATAAGGACGAATATTACGGAAAACATAATATGAGTTGGGTTACCTATGATCATGATCGAGTATCATTCTTAGGACATGTTATCTCCAAGGAAGGAGTAATGGTGGACCCAATTAAAATCGAAGCCGTGAGTAACTGGACTAGACCCAAGAATGCCAGTGAAATCAGAAGTTTCCTCGGGCTAGCAGGCTATTACAGAAAATTCGTAAAGAATTTCTCTCAGATTGCAGCCCCTATGACAGCTATTACAAAGAAAGACAAGAAATATGTATGGACCGAGGAATGTGAGAAGAGCTTTACTGAACCGAAAAGGAGGCTAACTAGCGCTCCAATATTGACTCTTCCAGAGAGCGATATGGGTTTCGATATGTACAGCGACGCATCCAAACTTGGACTCGGAGCTGTGCTTATGCAAAATGGGAAGGTAATTGCCTATGCCTCTAGGCAACTGAAGGAACATGAAAGAAACTACCCTACCCATGACTTAGAACTAGCAGCGGTGGTCTTTGCACTGAGAATATGGAGGCACTACCTATATGGAACTCAGTGTAAAGTTTATACAGATCACCAGAGTCTGCGGTATTTTTTCACCCAGAAAGATCTGAATATGAGACAGCGCAGATGGCTCGAATTGGTTAAGGATTATGATTGTGAGATCCTGTACCATCCGGGAAAAGCCAACAAGGTAGCCGATGCTCTCAGTAGAAAATCATGTGCTGCTTTGATGTCTTTATCAGCTTTGTCCCAACCCTTAGGGGAAGAAATTATGAATTACGGGATTGAAATCATATCAGGACAGTTGTCCACCCTGATGATTGCGCCGACATTATTCGACGATATTCTGGAAAAGCAGAATCATGATCCGAGTCTTCAGAGAATCAAGCAAGAGGTTCTCGAAGGGAAGGACGATGGATTTCGGATTTCGGACAGCGGAGTTTTACATTTTCGGGATCGATTATGTGTTCCCAACAACTCCGACTTACGGACAAGAATCCTTGAGGAAGCTCACGGAACACCTTATGCGATGCATCCTGGGTCTACCAAGATTTATCAAAATCTGAAGAGTAAGTTTTGGTGGTCCGGTATGAAACGAGATGTAGCCCACTATATCAGTATGTGTTTGACCTGCCAGAAGGTCAAAGCAGAACACCAGAGGCCTGGAGGAGTTCTGCAACCTCTGCCGATTCCCGAATGGAAATGGGAAGACATCTCCATGGATTTCATCTCTGGGCTGCCTAGAACAACGAATGGATATGATGGTATATGGGTTATTGTGGACAGACTCACCAAGTCTGCCCATTTTCTGGCTATCAGGATGACCTACTCAGTAGAGCAGTTAGCTCAACTGTACGTCAAGGAAATTGTCCGACTACACGGGGTTCCCAAGACCATTATCTCTGATCGGGATGGTCGATTTACTTCGGATTTTTGGGGACACGTACAGAAGGTTCTCGGCACGAAGCTGAAATTCAGTACTGCCTTTCACCCCCAGACTGACGGGCAGACTGAAAGAGTGAATCAAATATTAGAGGATATGTTACGAGCTTGTGCCTTGGACTTCAAGGGAAGCTGGTGTCGATACCTGAGCCTGGCAGAGTTTGCTTACAACAACAGTTATCAGGCTACTATCGGGATGGCACCGTACGAAGCACTATACGGAAGGAAATGCAGATCTCCTATATGCTGGCTTGAGAGTGGTGAAAAGAAGGAGATGGGACTCCAGATGGATATTATAGATGAAACCACTCAGGCTATAAAGAATATCCGCCAGAGGATACAGACTGCTCAGAGTCGGCAGAAAAGCTACGCTGACAAGCGACGCAGACCATTAGAGTTTGAGGTTGGGGATTCAGTATTCCTGAAAGTGGCCCCTATGAAAGGGGTAATGAGATTCGGGAAGAAAGGGAAGCTGAGTCCGAGATATGTGGGACCGTATCAGATTCTGAGACGGGTAGGCAAAGTGGCCTACGAACTGGAGTTACCGCCAGAAATGTCGGCTATCCACAATGTCTTCCATATATCAATGCTCAGGAAATGTACCTCTGATGTGAATCAGATGATAGAGCCCCAACCAGTACAAGATCAAGAGAACCTAAGTTCCGAACGCCGACCTATTCAGATCTTAGACCGGGAAGTCAAAAAGCTAAGGAACAAGGAAGTACCCTTAGTAAAGGTTCTGTGGCGGAACGAACAATTCGAAGAAGCCACGTGGGAACGAGAGGAGGCAATACGATTAAAGTATCCGGAATTATTTTAAAGTTCGGGACGAACTTTTTATAAGGTATGGAGGATTGTAACACCCCAAAATTTTCCCATATGAAATATTATGAATTCATGAAACATTATTATTATGAAATGTTATGATGGGCTTGGTTTAATGGGCTTTGATATGGATTAGTGCAAAATGTAATAGAAAAAGAAGATGTAGAAAGGAGGAAGTAAGGATTGAACCTTGAGCCTCCTAATTACACTAATCATGTCATAACCAACGAACCAAGCAATGTTTCATGTTGGGAGAGTAAGAATCATGCTTGTTAAAGCTAGGGAAGCGAAGAGACATGTCTCTTTATGAGAAAAGTATAAATAAGAGATGAAGAGGTTGAAATAACTTCCTCTCTTCTTCTTCCTCACTCTCCCTACTCCAAAACTGAAACCTAAGCCTCCCTTCTCCTTTTCAATTTTTGAAAAAACACAACCCTAGGGTTCTAACCCTAGGGAATTGGAAGGAAGAAGAATCATTCAAGGATTTTGCCCTCTACTAGGGCCAAGAGTGCTAGAGAAGTCTAACAAGGGAAATTCTCACCTCTCCTTCAACCAAGGGTACCCTAAGGAATAAGAGAAGGAGAAATTCAAGCGAAAGGATGTAAGTATCCCCTCGCCTGCAGTGTAATGGTTATTGTATGAGTTCTTCTCCTTGTAGTTTTCGAAAAATGGGGATTGTTTCCCTCTAGTGAGTTTCGGCCACCCCCTTAGAGGAGGCCTTGGTTACTTCTTGTTACATAAGTAGACCCTTGGAACTTAGGGTATATGTATATGTTGTTTCCTACATGATGTTATGAACAAAATTTTAGGGTTTTGCCCTTGTATAGGTTTCGGCCAACCTCAAAGAGGAGGCCTTGGTTACTCCTTGTTGCATAGGAAGACCCCTTGGAATTTAGGGTATACTTATATGTTGTTTTCCCTACATGTTGTGATGACAAAAATTAGGGTTGAACCCCCTATAAGGTTTCGGCCAAATCATGAAGCAAAGAGGGTTTAGGGTTGCATGATTTCCTATGATGTATCCATGTTTAGTAGTGTAGACAAAGTGTTTGTGTAAATGTTTGTGTGAAACCTAAGTTCAAGAACCCTAGTTTCCCTACCCTTGACTTTCGGCCAACCCTAGAAAAATTAGGGTTTAGGGTACATGATTATCCTAGGATGTATTCTAGGCTTAAAATATTGCATGATATGTATGTGGAGGTTAAACTACCCTACGAGACATGATTATGTTTAGTAAGATGATATGTATATGCATGTGATGTCTAAATGAAATGCTTGATTGGAAATCTTAAGGTTCCCTAGCATGTGATATTCGGCCAAGGCATGAACATTAGGGATTGTGAAGGTTAAATTACCCTACGAGACATGATTATGTTTAGTAAGATAATAAGTATATGCATGTGATGTTTAAATGGAATGCTTGATTGGAAATCTTAATGTCCCTAGCATGTGATATTCGGCCAAGGCATGAGCATTAGGGTTGTGAGGGTTGACTACTCCATGATGTATGCTATGCTTAGTATGATACATGATGTATATATATGTGATGCTTGTATGGGATGTTTGATGTCAAAAATCTAAGCTACCCTACCTTTGATTTTCGGCCAAACCCTAGGTTTAGGGTTAGGAAGGGTTAAATTAAACCATGAAGCATGTTATGATATGAATATGATTGATGTGACCAATTTTGTCATATATAAGTATGTTTAAGTGGTTGAAATATGATGTATGTATGAGCATGCCTTATAGCCCATGGGGCACCCTTATGAAATTGCATGTGATATGTATGTTAAAATGCTTGAAAGGATACTACTAAGTATGGGATCAAGAGCACCCCTTATGTTGTGTGGTGTGTCCCTNTAATTTAAAAGATTTGATTTAGAGAAATCAAAGTCTTAAACATATTATTTCCGAAATTGATTATGACAATTTAGGAAATTGTTTCCCAAAACAATTCCTTTAATAAAGTATGAAATTAGAATTAGGAAATCCGGTTCCTAATTCAATTCATGGGACTTGATAAATTAAAGTCACATACATACTTTATTAAGGAAATCGTTAGTCATGACATAATTATATGTCATGAATGTGCTTAGAAAAGAAAGGATGAGACCCAAAACCCCTTACAAAATATTAAGGCCAACACCTTCCATTAATATGGTTAGAATCGGAGTTTTGTTTCTCATTTGGGTTGATGGACACATCCATGCCCGGCTTGAACCTCAACATGTTCAAACCATGGAATTAGTTTACGAATAATATAGTTGGAGTCAGAGGTCAATCCTTAGTTTTGGTTGTTGGACACATCCAAGCCTGACTAAACGGTTGAATGAGCTCCAACTATATTAAAACTATTCTTGATTAATGGGTCAGCCTTAAGCTTAGAGTATCGATTTGGTTGTGCCACAGCCAAGGTCGATGCAAAAGAGGTGCAGTTGGGTGCTATGTATAATGTCGCATACTTGTTAATGAGTTAACAACCCAATGATTTATGCAAACATTCAATTAGTTGATAGCATAAAGTGATAGTTACATATATGTGATATGTAATCAGTATAATTACCTACCTTCATAGCTAAGAATAACTTGATGGCCACAGCCATGGTTGTTCTTATCTATGGTTGGATATCAACCTATTTGGAGATGTTCCTACAATCTCCCGAATTGATAAAAAGGGTTATTCAATTTGAAAAATAAATACGATTTTTAATTAATGTATATTGGTACATTCTTTATCATTCTTCTCACATAAGCTCAATTTGTATTTCTAGGTTAATCACTCGATTATGTCTTCTCTAAACTTGCGTTCCATTTTGGACACCAATAAACTGACTGGGCCAAACTTCATGTACTGGCTTCGAAACCTGAGGATAGTCCTCAAGGCAGAAAAGCTTGCATATGTCCATGAAGATCAACTTCCCAACCCTCCTCCAGAAGGTGCAACTCCAGACCAGCTAATGGCCTATCAGAAACATGTGACCGATTCTGAACTTGCGAGTTGCATCATGCTAGCCTCTATGATACCTGAGCTGCAAAAGCAGCATGAGCATATGGATGCTTATACCATCATCTTCCATCTTCATGAGTTGTTTGAAGAGCAGGCGAGATCCGAAAGGTTCGAAGTCTCCAGACTCCTCTTCACCACTAAGATGCAGGAAGGCACTTCTGCCTCGCAGTTTGTGTTAAAGATGTTGGGGTACATTGAGCGACTGAGCACACTCGGTTTTGCAATGGATCATGAACTAAGTATTGACTTAATTCTGAATTGTTTACCCAAAAGTTATTCACAATTTGTGATGAACTATCGGATGAACAAACTAGAGACTACCATTCCTGAGTTGCTCAACCTGCTGAAGACTGTGGAGCCTTCTATAAAGCCGGATCAAAAGACGGTACTGTTAGTTGGTTCCTCGAAGAAAGGTTCTAAGAGGAAGGCCAAAGAACAGAATAAAGGGAAGAAGAAAAAGGCCAAAAAGACTGAAAAGAAACCAAAAGGAACTTGCCATCATTGTGGCAAGGAGGGTCACTGGCGAAGAAACTGCAAGGTTTATCTTGAGTCCTTGAAGAATAAGGCATCCGATGCCCCATCCTCTTCAGGTATCTTCGTTATTGAATGTCACTCTATTTCCTCAAATACCTGGGTACTTGATACTGGTTGTAGCTCACATATATGTAATGACATATAGGGGCTAAGGAATAGAAGAAGACTTGTCAAAGGAGAATCAAATTTACGAGTTGGAAATGGAGCAAAGATTGCTGCTGTTGCCATCGGAACATATTTGCTAAAGCTCCCCACTGGACGTGTCTTAGAATTGGATAATTGTTATTTTGTTCCTTCGTTAATAAAGAACATTGTATCTATTTCATGTTTGAATGAAAAGGGTTATCATTTAACTTTTAGTAACAATTGTTGTTACATAACTTTAAATGACGTTCTTTATGGGAATGGAACTTTGTGCAATGGTATCTACACGTTAGATTTATCCAATGACGTTTTCAATATCGAAGTTAGCAACAAACGTGCTCGAATAGATAATCGAATAGTCTCCTACACTTGGCATTGCCGTCTTGGCCATGTAAGTAAGAAACGCATGACCGAATTACACCGATGCGGAATTCTGGAAACATTTGAACCCGGTTCATTTGATACATGCGAATCATGCTTAAAAGGCAAGATGACCAAATTACCCTTTTCTGGAAAAGGTAATCCAGTGGGAGAATTGCTTGGTCTAATACATACTGATGTATGTGGACCAATGTCAACTCTTGCACAAGGAGGCTATAGCTACTTCATCACCTTTATCGATGATCACTCACAATTCGGGTATGTGTTCTTGATGAAACACAAATCTGAAGTTTTTGAGAAATTCAAAGAGTTCAGAAATGTAGAGAAACAGCTTGGGAAAAGTATTAAGATACTTCGATCCGATCGGGGTGGTGAATACTTAAGTCAAGAGTTTCAAGATTATCTTAGGGACAATGGGATATTGTCCCAATGGACTCCGCCGTATACACCACAGCATAATGGTGTATCTGAGAGGCGCAACTGAACCTTGATGGACATGGTTAGGTCGATGATGAATCATGCAACTCTTCCAAAATCCTTTTGGGGCTATGCACTTAAGACAGCTGTTTACTTGCTAAACAGAGTCCCGACCAAGGTAGTCTCTACTACTCCATATGAGACATAGAATAATAAGAAACCTCACTTAACTCACCTTAAGATATGGGGTTGTCCTGCTTATGTGAAGCGGACTATATCAGACAAATTGGATGCTAAGTCTGATAAATGTCTATTTATTGGATACCCTAAGGAAACCAAGGGTTACCAATTCTATCATCCCTTGGAACAAAAGGTGTTTGTTACAAGGCATGCTGTATTTCTGGAAAAAGAATTTCTTTTACAAGAAAACAGTGGGAGTGGAATTGAACTTGATGAAGTTCAAGAAACTCCAATAGACATTACAGAGACACCTAGTCTAGACCCACAACCAATAACTCATAATGATGAGCTATCAGTTGAACCTAAAACAACACCACCTCTTCGTAGATCTGATAGGACACGCAATATTCTAGAGAGATACGGATTTCTCATAAGCGAATTGAATGATGTGTTACTCATAAGCGATGACGAACCTATCAGTTATGAAGATGTTCTGAAATGTTCAGAAAGGGACAAATGGCTTGAAGCCATGAAGTCGGAAATGGATTCCATGTACGAAATTCAAGTATGGGACTTGGTTAACCCACATGAAGGGATTAAGCCCATAGGGTGCAAGTGGGTTTTCAAGAAGAAAACCGACATGGAATGTAATGTTGTTACCTTTAAGGCTAGATTAGTGGCAAAAGGATATCGTCAGAAACAAGGAATTGATTATGATGAAACCTATTCGCCAGTAGCTATGCTTAAATCCATTCGGATGCTCCTAGCCATAGCAGCTCATTATGATAATGAGATATGGCAAATGGATGTGAAAACAGCTTTCCTTAATGGAAACCTGCTTGAGGATGTATACATGATACAACCTGAAGGTTTCACATCGGTTGATAAAACCAAAGTATGCAAGCTTCGACGATCCATATATGGACTGAAGCAAGCATCCAGGAGCTGGAACATCCGGTTTGATGAGACAATCAAAGAGTTTGATTTCTCACAAAATCCTGACGAACCTTGTGTGTACAAGAAGGTTAGTGGGAGTGCAGTCGTATTCCTAGTATTATATGTCGATGACATATTACTTATAGGAAACGATGTATCAGTTTTACAGACAGTTAAAATTTGGTTGTCCAAAACTTTCTCCATGAAAGACCTGGGAGAAGCAACCTATGTCCTTGGGATTAGAATCTATAGAGATAGATCAAAACGGTTGCTTGGTCTATCGCAGTCTACATATATAGACCGAGTGCTAAAAATGATTAGCATGTCGGAATCCAAGAAAGGTTACCTTCCCATCAGGCATGGGATCAACCTTTCAAAGTCTATGTGTCCGCGCACAGAAGACGAGAGGATTTGCATGAATAAGATTCCTTATACATCCGCGATAGGATCTATCATTTATGCTATGTTATGTACAAGGCCCAATGTATCGTATGCTTTGAGCGTCACAAGCAGATACCAGTCAGATCCAGGAATGGATCATTGGGCGGCTGTCAAGACAATACTTAAGTACTTAAGAAGAACTAAGGATGTGTTCCTAATATATGGAGAAGGAGATATGGTAATACGTGGGTATACAGATGCCAGTTTCCAGACAGATAAGGATGACTACAAATCGCAGTCTGGATACGTATTTACTTTGAATTGAGGCGCAGTAAGTTGGAAACGTTCCAAACAAGACACCGTAGCGGATTCTACCATGGAAGCGGAATATATCGCAGCTTTGGAAGCAGCAAAGGAAGCAGTCTGGATCAAGAAGTTTGTCTCCGAACTTGGCGTGGTTCCAACCATTGATGAAGCAGTGTCGGTTTACTGCGACAACAATGGAGCTATTGCATAAGCAAAAGAACCAAGGTCTCATCAGCGATTCAAACACGTGCTTCGCCGCTATCATCTGATCAGAGAGATTATAAGTAGGAATGATATACAAATTGAGAAAATTCCCACTGATAGAAATTTAGCGGATCCTTTAACTAAGGCCTTGCCTTAGAGCAAGTTTGAGGGTCATGTTAGAGCCTGTGGTATTGGATACCGTAGCGATTGACATTAGGCCAAGTGGGAGTTTGTTAGTGATATGAGAGAAGTGTCCTAAGGCAATCGCCTTATGATTGTAAACATTTATTTTAGTAAATGAAAATTCACTATTTGAGTATACATGTTTGTGTATTTGATTGAGATCTTAAACTCATCTACTGAATGTCCGCAATACAATTCACAGCATAAGAGAATTTGTGATTAGATCACAACTAGTGATTATCTCTACATGTGCAATTGTGAAGTATTGAAAATATCCCTAGTCGATGAATTGATAAAAACGGACACTATCAATTCTGTTGAGACTAGCATGGGTTATTCTCTAATCAGCTGATTCTCACTGGCTGGTGACATTGGGATGTCCGGAGATAAACATGGATGATAGTTAAGGGAACTAGTTCATTGGAGTGACTAGCTGTAAAACTTCATATGGTAATCTATATAGATATGTCTGTGAAGTTCTTACTGCAGGTTAAGTGCGATGTTCCTTTGACTTGCGGTGTTCAAGTCATCATAGTCATGGAGACTTATACTTTAACGTCTTATGCAAGCATCTCCAACGAGGTGTGGACCCAGGATGATTGGGTATAAGCCGAAGTGCCCGAAGATGTTTGAACAGCCTACAAAGGATTCACCACTCCTTGCGAGGAGATGTATACCCAGGCCTATCGTCGGATTGTTACTCAAAGCCTCTGGCCAGAGCATATCATGTTTAGAGTATGAGTCTCTTAAATACATGAGAGTAATTAGAAATCCAAAGGACGAGAAAGACACTACTTGGGCTAGGTGTGACGTATTCAGCCTAGTGGGGACTGACACAAATAGACCATGTCCTGAACCAAGTGGGTATAAGATGGTGAAGGGAATGGGGCACGATTTATTAGAGCTGCTGAAGGGTTTCAGAAATATTTCTGAGGTCAACCGTTGATCTTTCGATTAATTGGGGGTCATGATGTACTACTAGGTGCCACTCATGATCGTTTTATAATTGGTTGATTATAGACGGCCAACATAAATCGAAAGCCTATTTAGTCACACGCACTACGAGTAATCCGAGGGATTTAAAATGAGTTGAAAATTGGATTTTCCAATCAAGAGAAATAAGTCGAATCTGAGTTAATCAGAGGCACAACGGAAGCTAAAAATGGCTAAGTCTTTTGAAGGCTTATTGGGCGAATTAAATGAGTTTAATTCGCGATGGGTTCAGCTCGGTTTGGCCGACCAAAGAGGGTGGCCGGCCACCACTTGGGGAGAAACCAATTTATTTGGTTTAATTAATAAAATAAATCTAGCACGATTTGTTTTATAAATTATGGATAAATAAATTTGTATAAAGAAATTTATATAATGAAATTTATAGAAATTTATTCTTTTTATAGAAATTAAAATGATCCATGGAATGGTTTATTTTAATTTTATAAAATCAATTATGAATTGATTTTTCCATAATAAGAAAATTTATAAATTTCTTGTAAAATTTATTCCATAATAAAAGGAGAGATGTATTTGTTTTATTATAAAGTTAGTTATAATAAAACTTGGCTTAAACGAAATAATTCATAAGAAAATTTATAAGATAAATTTCTTATGAAAATTTATTCCGTTAATTCCGTTAAAGGGGAGACTTGGCAAGGGAGAGGCTACTATATAAAGGAACCAAAGGCAAGCCTTGAATTCCAATCAATTAATCAAGAGATTAGTAGCTCCCTCTCTCTCTCTAACTCTCTCTCTCTCTAGGGCCGACGCCCTTTCTCTCTCTAGGGCTGGCTCTCTCTCCTCCCCTAGGGCCGGCGCACATCCCAAGGGTGGTCAAGAGCTTCATCCACCAAGAAGGTGCCGAAGAAGAAGAAGCGGATCGCGACTCCTTCCTTCCCGGAATTTAGATTCCGTTTCTTGGTGGTTAGTTTCCTTTCTTCTCTCTTGATCTTCTAGTTGTGCCTTTAGAGAATCTAGTAGTTCTCGTTGGCACAAAACTCGTGACTTTGCGAAGTCATCCCGAAGAGAACTCGGCGTGGACGCGAATAGAGGCGGAGCTTCCAAGGGACGCTACGGTTGGATCTCGTCCCTTACTTCGAGTTACGCGAGGTACTAAGTAAATTAGTTTACTTTTTCTGCAAAGTTTTAATTTATGATCATGTCTACACTTCATAAGGTCGTATGCTAGATACGTGGTTAAAATAATTTGAGAAATTATTATGCTAATTCTTCCGCTGCACGTAAATATTTTAAAATTTATGAACCCGTATCCTTGTCAACATGCACCCGGTCCCAACACCCGTGACCTATCGGGCGCCTAAATTTTTGTCTTCATCCAAGGTAGTCAAGTCTGCCAAAAGCTGACTACTGACTCGGGCGCCCGTGACCTTACAGGTGCCCCAATGAACATGGGCGCCCGTATAACTCTATATAAGGAGCATGGCTCCCTCTTCTTTTCCCACACCAAAAACGAAATGCTCCTTCACTTCTCTTCTTCCCAAGGCGCCCGGACGCTCCTTCCTTGTCTTCAAACGCTCTACTTTGAAGAATGCCGCCTCGGTATCAATTTTATTATGCATTTTTAAGTAATTCCTTTTTATTATTTTTCTTATTAATGCATAATTCTCCTTTACATACTTAGAAAACATCACGTCTCTCAACCTAACCCAGTGGCCAAACCTAGCCCCTACCCAAGATTCCCTAACTTGGAATTGTTTAACAGATTTGCCGAAACAACCTATAAGCCTATAAAGACTAGCTTCCTAAATAGGTAATTCTTTACCCAATCTTGCCCCTTAGCTATGGATGCGATCAACTTCTATCAACTAGATCATCTAGTCTTCTGCACACATCCTGTGAACTCGACCCTGTGTGCAGAATTTTACAATAACCTAGTCATAATTGATGACCAGCTCTACTCTACCACCGTACAAGGCACTCCCCTAACCATTTCTCCAACCTTGTTTAATCGGTTTCTCGGACTACGACAGTCGTAGTCTACCTTTTCCTGTTATCCTCCGGCTGACCCTCCCTTCGCACCCACCTATTCGCACATCACTCTAGACACTCTTTACTCCTATTTCTTTGGAGATGTGCGGAACCCGTTAGCACAGAGATTTCAGTCCATTGACCTCCGAGTCTAGGATTATGCCCTCTACCGAGTTATAGTTCGTTGTGTACTCCCACTCACCACCCGAGATTTCGCGACCATGCGACCGTTTCACACTTTTCTATTCTACGCCATGATTCATCAGTTAGACATATACATAGGCCTCCACATATTCCACACCATTATTTACGCATCGAGCGTATCTACTCATGATCGAGTACGTACACCCTACTGCCATATTATAACTGCCCTTCTTCACCACCATGGTCGCGATATTACTGCTGGGGAGATTATCTCGATGACTGAGTTCGATGAAATAGGGTTTAGAAACTTCTCTTTAGCGGGGATAGATGTTTCATCCACGGGAGTCCTATCATGGAGACGAGAGAGGGCTAGACGGCAAGATGACTCCGACGAGGAGGTGGAGGTAGACATAGCCGATCTCACAGCCGAGATCAACGAGCACCTACAGGAGCCTCCTCCATTGACCACCGATCAACACATTACACTATTGGAGACGGAGGTGCACAGCCTCAGGGAGGCAATAGAGGCCCATCACGTAGAGTATATGGAAGCAAACGAGGCCCATCACATTGAGTATATGGATACCCTCTGAGCCAATTGAGAGACAAACAACGCACGATACAATGTACTGATGTCGTTGTTCCAATCTTGGCAGCCTGACTCATCTGATCCTCCTGGCCCTTCTTCTTAGATCAGATTGATATTTTCAGCTATCCCATTGTACTGTTGACTACTTGACTACCCCTACTGAGTAGGGTTGACTTGTGTCTGACTATGGATTGACGTTGCTGGTCCTACTGTTGACCAGATGACTCTTATGCTTTACTTGTTGATTACTTGTTTGATGAGTTATTAGTATTATGCCATTTTAATTAGTATGCTAAATCAGATACTTCATAATTAAAATGTTATGCTTAGTAGAATAGGATTGCTCTACATGTGTTTTTCGAAAAATTATTTTATTTCTTATCTGTTATTTAATATGATTAAAAAATCATTTTTGTCTTGAAATTTAAAATGATTTTCTGACTTAGTTTTTTCAAAAACGTACCCCCTTCAAAACTAGGGCTTTTTCACAAATGGACTTAGCTTAGGTCCTAACCCTAGAACTACATGCACCTATAGATCTAGAAGTCAGCATCTCACAAGCACCTTAGGGTACTTTTGATTGACAACCTAGACTGGGTTGAGATGCTTAGGTCTATGCCTTGATTCAAGATGCTTTAAATCAGTGCATCTACAGTAATTGGGGCAATAAATACCAGTTGAAAAGTAATCAGGTTAAGTGTCAAGCTTAGAAAATCTAACTTGATCAGATCACTTAACTTAACTAACCCTAGCGAAAGCTACTATTTATGACAGTTAGTAAGTAACTAACTGGATTAGACAGGACCCGAAAGAGAAGAATTTAAATTGATTTGGTCCATTTTATGCTTAGAATTGGTTCAATATAGAACTTTATTGTCTCTACTCTATTTTTTGCTATAATAATTTTTTTTATATATGGCAAAGGGGGAGAGAAAGGAAATGAGAGAAAAGAAAGGAGAGAAAAGAAGTTTTTTAAATTTAAAATTTTCAAATTTTAATTTTTTAAAAAAACTATTATCTCCTTTTTCAAAAAGTAAAGTAATGAAAATACTTGTTTTCAAATCTGAAGCATTTCAAAAATGAAAATTTTCTAAGTATGAAATTTCTTTTTAAAAATTATTTTGAAAATTTTCTATGTACTTAACTCAAAATTATGTTGAAAATTTTCTAAGTGCTTAACTCAAAATTATTTTGAAAATTTTGTAAGTGCTTAACTCAAAATTATTTTGGAAAATTTCCTAAGTATTTAAACATAAGATTTTTTTGTCTCTAACTTGAAAAATTTTTTGGAAAATATTTTTCGAATAGTCAAGGCCTTAAAAGTGTTTTAAAAAACCCCACTTATTTTTGAAAAACTCAGGGGGAGAATTTTTCCAGGGGGAGGAAACTAAATATGTTTGATACATTGCTTGTTTCTTTAACTTAATGAACTGTGTTGCCATAAATCAAAAAGGGGGAGATTGTTGGTGCAGGCAGCACCTAAGTCAAACCTGAGTTTTGATAATGGCAAAGGGTTCAGAAGTTAAGGTGTAAATATGATCTAACATGCTTACTGAGTGTGCAGGAAAAGTCCTAGGTACACTAGGCAAGAAGTCCTAGCAAAGGGCTGGGCAAAGAAGTATTAGTCGAGGACTGGGCAAGAAGACCTAACCGGAAGTCGGGCAAAGAAGTCCTGGTTGAGGACTGGGTAAAAAGTCCTAGCAATGGGCTGTGCACCAAATACCAGACTAGAAGTTGGGCAAGAAGACCTGACCGAAAGTTGGGCACGAAGACCTGGTCAGGTGGATTGGACAAAAGTCCAACCGGAGGAGCCGGTTGGCAAAAGGTAAACTCTCCTGAGAGGAGTAGGTGAGGACGCGCTCCCCATCGTGGGAACAGTAGGCGTCGGTTCGACCTAGGGTTCCATTTGGGAGACCCAAAGTCAGAACCAAGATATCTACGACTGTAATTAATGACTAACACATTTGCTTGTTGTGTTTTGGAACTAACCTGAGTTGCTGTATCGAAGGACTGGTCTTCTGCAAGTGAGGTGCCTCACTGGGGCTAGGCGTCCGGATGGACTCAGGTGCCCGTATGGATACGGGCACCCCAGTGTGAAGGCAAACTCCAAACCACAACCGCGAAGCCTCTAAACGAAGGCAGTTCAGCCGCTCGTGAGGTCACGAGCACCCCCATCAGCTCAGGCACCCAAGTGGAGATGGATAAGCGCTGACGGAGCCTGCGGATAAGGGTTCGCATTGGGATGGCCACGTGTTAGGTGCCCCCATCGTCACAGGCGCTCGTATGGGTGCTATAAAAGGGGGTTTACCCCCAAGGCTTCGACAACAATTGCTCTCAATGCTCCAGACATTTTCGCTCAAGCGCTGTGCTCTGGCAAACTTCGACTTCAAGATTCCAGCACCGACGACGCCCTCTGCTCCGAAATTCGGTCCACGTCGGGCGTCGGTAAACTTTAATTACGAAAGTGTTGTCAATTTCAATTTCCAATTCTATATCTGTACTTTCAATCTGTAAAAGCTTTCCCGAATATAAAATTGCCCAAAGTAAACGGTCAAGGACAGTGGGCCTTGGAGTAGGAGCCAACCACGACTCTGAACCAAGTAAAACTACCTGTGTTCGCGATTTGTTTCTTATTTTCCGCTGCGTAGTTTCTCTAAGTGTTCCGAAAAATTTTATAACGATATTCAACCCCCCTCTATCGTTTTCTCTGATCTAACAGAAGGGACTGACTTAGATGGTACCAAGTTCAGAATGTATGTTGCCGTTTTGAGAGCATATCCTCAGAACGAATCAGGTAAGTCAGAGTAGCTCATCATTGACCTAACCATTTCCATAAGAGTCCTATTCCTTGTTTCTGCCACACCGTTCTGTTGGGACGTATCAGTGCAGTCAGCTGGGATTGAATCCCAGCCTCTGATAGGAACGCCCTAATCTCTCCAATGAGGTACTCGCCACCACGATCAGATCGTAGTGTCTTGATACTTTACCTCGATGTTTCTCCACATCATCCTTGAATTCTTTGAACTTATCAAAGCATTCAAACTTGCGGCGCATCAGGTAAATGTATCCATACCTTGAATAATCGTCAATAAAAGTGACGAAGTATTCAAAGCCATCTCTAGCCTGGATGAACATAGGACCACACAAATTAGAATGAACCAGTTATAGCACATCTTTGGCCTTGTACCCTGTAGCCTTGGAAGACCTCTTAGTCATCTTACCTTCCAAGCAAGACTCATAGGTTGGGAAGTCTTCCACCACTAATGGACCCAAGGGCTCAACCTCTGAATCCTAGTAAGGTTAATATGACCAAGCCTAAGGTGCTAAAGATATGTCTAGTTCATTTTAGAAGGCTCCATTCTCTTATTTAAGTTAGATGATGAGCTATTGACCTTTGTTTGCATCGTGGGAGTTTTTGGTTCCAGAGTATACAGATTGTCAACCATAGTACCCGAATAGATAATCTCTCTATTTCTCTTTATAACAATTTTGTTATTAAAAGCAATAGAATATCCATCCTTTATTAATTTAGAAACTGAAAATAAGTTCTTTCTAAAAGAGGGTACATGTAAGCAATCTCTCAAAACCAACACTTTATTTCTCTCAAACGATAAATAAAAATCTCCCACTGCAACTGCTGCCACCTCCTTAGCATTGCCCATGTAGACCACGATTTCCCCATCAGCTAGCTGTCGGGTTTCCTGGAACCCATGCAGAGTATTGCAGACATGATCAGTGGCTCCTATATCTACGCACCAGGTACTGGTAGATAGCACCGGTAAACATGTTTCAACGACTAGGCTCAAGGAAATACCTTTGTCTTGACGATGGGGGCAGTTCGCCTTCCAGTGTCCAGTTTGCTTACATGTGAAACACTTGCCTTTCGGTTTCTTCACGCTAGTCCATGGTCCTTGCGATGTTGCTGCTGCCTTCTTGAACCCACCTTGTTTCTTCTTCTTCATGCCTTTCGGCACAGAAGTAGAAACCTTCTGAGTAACCAAGGCCTACGAGCTCTGATGAAATAGGCCCTCTGCCGCCTAGAATTCTCCTAGCAATTCCTCCAACGTATATTCATGTTTGTTCATATTGTAGTTGTTCTGGAACTGCTCAAAACTCCTAGTCAGAGATTGGAGGATAATGTCGACCTGGGTTTCCCCGTCGACTTGTGCTCCAAGTACCTCAATCTCATTGAGGTGGGCCATCATCTTAAGGACATGCTCCCTTATGGGTGTCCCTTCGACCATTGTAGTCGTCATCAAGCTCTTCATCGCAACCTACCTAGCGGCCCGACCCTGGTGCCCGAAGAGCTCCTTCAGGTTTAGCATCATGTCACTAGCAGTGGGAATGGCCTGATGCTGATGTTTCAGTACATTTGACATAGATGTCAAAATGTAGCACCGCGCCATCTCATCTGCCTCGATGCACTTCTTGACGCTCCCTCTGCTCTTCACTGGAGTTCTCGCTAGGCTTTTCGGGACAATCCTCAAAGAGCACATATTTGTACTCTTCAGCAGTAAGGACAATGTCTAGGTTTCTTTTCCAAACAATGTAATTGGGTCCAGTAAGTTTGTTTTCCTTAAGTATGGTTGCTATAAGATTAAAGGTCATTTTGAAAATCGTGAGAATCATAACATACACTACTTTAGAATTTGAAAATAAATTGATTCCTCAAAATAATAAATTTTTGAAATCCACCAATACCTCTACACACCGAGAAATTTGCATGCCAGATGGTGTGGACGTATACGAATTTCTATATTCCTAAAAGGAGGTTTTACCCATTAATCTTACTATCTTGTCAACCTAACATTTTGACAAGTAAGATTAATAGTTGGTTCACTTCGCCCCTGCAAAATAATAGCAGTGACTCCGATGGGGAGGATACTATTATTCGTATCTAAGTATTTACCATTACACGACACTAAGAAAATTATTTCCGATTATGTGCCTTCGGATCGGGAAGTACACACGCTCTTCAATAATTTTCTATAGTCGGAGCCCTAGAGCCAATTATGTGATGATTGACTAGGGACTTTTTGTATCATATTCTATGATTAATAAAGACATGTTTGGTTATTATACTTACTTTATTTTTGTGCCAAATAACTAAGTATAATAATGTCGTTGTGTGGTACGTTCTTATCTACATTATATCGATTGGTTGAATCGATAGTGAGATAATGTAGAGAACACTACACTAAATTATTCCTAGTCAAGCATTAATATTTAGGGACAATATTAATGCATGGAGACTAGCATGTAGGTCAATTGATGACTTGAGTTCACAAGTCATGGATATGTGATATCAAGTTGACACATGGGTATACATTAAAGAATGTGTACTGAATTGACCCACCATGAGAAAGTTTCATAGATTGTCATATGAGTGTCATAAACTTTCTCATGTGACTATTAGTATGAATAGTCCTTAGACCTGAAGTCACTATGATTCCCTACATAAGGAGTTATATACTTTGGTATCGTCAAACGTCACCCGTAACAGGATGGACTATAAGGCGATCATTGGGTATGTAATAAATTATACAGAGGGATGTGAGTGATGTAGATGGATCTATCCCTCCCATATAATGGGAGTATATCTGTGGGCCCCTTGATTGAGTAGGACTACTGAAACGCATGATCATGCTCAAATGAGTCAATATGAGATATTGAGCTCATTTATTTGAGTGAGTCTACTCGGGGATTGAAAATACAAAGATTGATCGAGGATGACACGGTCTATGCCTCATTGGTCAATCTAGATATCAAGGATAGAAGGACAAGGTCATACATTATCATAATCACGGAGATTTAGTCGGATCTCGACTTTTTTTGTTACTTGGGTAGCAATGATGCATTGCTAGATGTAGCTCATTGCTTATGTGTCTAAAGCATTTAGGTGCATTGTCAACGTCACGAGAACCTATTGGGTCACACACTAAGGACATGATGCTTCGGAAATCTGATCGGGAGCCCGAGTTGGGAACTCGGGAGATCTGATCGGGAAATCTGATCGGGAGCCCGAGTTGGGAACTCAAGAGATCTGATCGGGAGCTCGAGTTGGGAACTTGCGAGATCTGATCAGGAAATCTAGCCTGAGTTGGGAACTTGAGAGATCTGATCGGGAGCTCGAGTTGGGAACTCGGGAGACTAGTTCGGGAACTCAGCGCTCGGCAGACTGGGTCAGGAGCTCGGCGCTCGGCAGACTGGATCGGGAGCTCGGCGACTTGCTCGGAAGACTTGGTCGGGAGACCTGGTTGGAAGCCCGAGAGACCCGGTCGGAATTGCAGGGGAAATTCATTAAAGTGATTAATGAAGGCAAGAGAAAAGTCTCTCTTCATTGGATGAAGAGAAGGTGAAGAGTTACTTGAAAAGATGTGCTCTTTATTGGCTTTAATAAAGGGAAGTCAAAGAGACAAAAAAAACTCTTCATCTTCATGGGATGAGTATAAAAGAGAGTCTAGTCATTTTGAATGACAAGTGAGAGCTTTCCCTTCTTCCCTTCCTCTCTTCTCCCTCTTGGCCGAAACCCTTTTGGGTTCTTGGTTATCTTGTGAACTACCTCAAGTTGCTAGCACAACTATGGTAGTTCTTTCCGAAGTTGAGAGATCGTGTCCGTGTGGATACGAATAGAGGCATGTACACTTGAACGTTCAAGAGATCCCGCGCATCTTGGATGAGCTGGATAAGCAAAAGGGCACGCTCCAAAGGTATACACTGTAGATAGATCTATTAGATAGATGAACTTCGTACGAATTTTCTTTCGCATGGATCGCTCAAGGAATCTTGTTTCCGCTGTGTTTTGTATTTTGGTGTTGGGAGATCCCAACAGGTTTTACCCATTAATCTTACTATCTTGTCAACCTAACTTTTTGATAAGTAAGATTAATAGTTGGTTCACTTTGGCCCTGCAAATAATAGCAGTAATCCGATGGGGAGGATACTATTATTCGCATCTAAGTGTTTACCATTACATGGCACTAAGAAAATTATTTCCGATTATATGCCTTCCGATGAGGAAGTACATACGCTCTTCAATAATTTTCTATAGTCTTTTCTAACCCAATGATCCGCAGAACAAGCCCATCCGATGGGGAGGAAGGCACTCAGAGCCGACGTGTAGACTTGTTCGCATCACTTATCGGATTGTAATGGAGGTTATGGGACCCTTAGGGTCCCTCTCTCACTTAGTTATTGATTTTGAGGAATTTTAACAAGCACACATACGACAAGCACATAACCAACATAATGAAAAAGAAAAACTTAGATTTTCCAACTTTTCATGGCCTTGGTCTCCAATGCGCCTCCAGTCGTGTCGTCACCTCGTCCGCTCCTCCCTTCCTTATGCGCAAGCCACCTTGAGGAATCTCCGAGCCGAGATGATTAGCTAATCATTTACATTATACTCCACGAAGGAGTGTACATAAAATCTAGATCAAATGTAAACAAAAAGCTCGACTAAACACGTGTTGTATTTAATTACAAAAATTAAATACCACCTAGCCTCGTCAACCCGAGGATTAATTAATTTACAAAACATTGCACATCCAATCACACATATCAAATATTTGACCATGATAAGTTGGAATCTAGTGCCCGCAACACAAAGTTAGCCAACGCACATCCATGTTGGACCTGGATGGTTAGAGAGGGGGGGGGGTGAATGTAGCCAGACACCGAAACTTTGCACTTATCGAAATTTCTGCGACTCAAAGATTAGTAGCACAGCGGAAGCTAAAGAAAACAGAGTATGCAGAAATAAAACCTAGCTAAGCACAAATGCAAAACGCTAACAAGAGGATTTACAAGGTTTGGGGATAACTTGCCCCTACTCCTTGGCATGCCCTTAAGGTGAGCGATCCCTTGATCGTCGACAGATCAAGCCCCGGTGAACACCGGATAAAATGCAACCTCCTTCTCGGTGGAGTAACCTCTCTACAACGTTTCAACAAGGATAAATGTTTAAGCACAATGAAACACAAGAAAGATCTTACTTAGCACTTAGGCCAGCAAGAACTCAGACAAACTTCTCCCGAGCTACACTAAGCGCAGATCTCACGCAAGAATCCCCTTCTTCGTGTCTTCTCACTGATGGACTCACCAAGCTTTCTGACTCTTCTTCCCAATGCTCAAGTAACAAATGGTTGCATCAAAGGATTGCAGTTGCTTGCTCAAGATGATGGAACAACGGATCGCACAAGCACAAGCACAAGTTGTAGCAAGAACACAAGCTGTAGCGTTTCTGATCAGAGTTTTTGAGACTTGTTCGCCACCGAGCGCTTAAGTCTCTTCCACTTAGCTCCAGGTCACCACCTCACTGCAGCCTCCAGCTGCTCACCTGCCAATGCCAGCTACCACTGAGCTCTCCCTGGACTCCCTGAGCTTCCCTCAGCCAAGCTCCAGTCAGCAGCTCCAGTCAGCAGCTCCAGCCTTTGCAACCTGAGATGGAAAATGGACAAACCTGCTCCAAGGAATGGTTTCCATTGACTCTCCTTGAGTGTTTGAATCCATCCCTGTCACCTGCACACTTAATCAGAGCATTAGCACAGCATATCAAGTATAGAATCAAGTATCAGAGGTTAAGTGCAGAGAATCAGATGTGTTCAGACGCGATCAGAGCGTCTGACAGCGCTTTGGAATTAAAGTGATCGGTCACCGGACCGATCATGACTATCCCAGACCGATCAGGCTCCAACCTGATCGGTCCCCAGTGAGAAACATGGGATCGCAAGCTCGTATGATAGGTCACCCTGACCGGTCACCAGATCGGTCACCAAACCGATCCTGCAATCAGCTTGCCACAATCCCGCTCGGAATCCACTGGCTGATCGGTCACCAGACCGATCGGGCCGATCCCAGACCGATCAGGCTCCAGCCTGATTGGTCAGGGTGAGAAACTGTAAATCCCGCTTTTTTTTTTCTTTTCATTAAGCGGTGTTACGTTATCATACTTAGGACATGTAGACATCATAAGGCAGCGGAATAACTTTAAGATTTACACATACATACCCTACTACCATTCTTAACATAATGACATGGAAACTCGGCATATAGACTTCATACTTAAACATCATATCATGTCATACTTAACATCACATCATAGAGTTCCATAAGTCATTATTTAAGCATTCAAGCATATAAGTGATCAAAATAAGTTCTAGCATAACGATAAACATAAGGTTTCCTGGGCCAAGTCACTACCACACACATGCGTTCTTGCCCTTCCTGCTACTTCCTCATTGTCCCCTTGAATGATCTGCGGTATAAGGAAATAAGACTATAAGCACACAGGCTTAGTAAGACTCTTTCCTACTCACAAAACCATTCGTCATTTCATAATGAGCACATGAAACATTAACATACTGGGTGATCTACTTAGAACATGACAACTTGAATCACTTATCATATACTTGACATGACATTAACATAAACATATGTGAACATTGCTATCATGGCATGAGACATGATATAAACATATCATAATAACCATTTCTAGCATGGCATAATACATGGTATAAACATAACATGATTAGCATTTCTAGCATGGCATAATACATGGTATAAACATACATGATAAACATTTCTAGCATGACATAATACATGGTATAAACATAACATGATAAACATTTCTAGCATGGCATGAACCAACCTGTATGGCATAAACATAAGCATACTTCCTATCATAGCATATGAGCATCTTCTTAACATCATTATGACATAGATCAATTATTCTCATGCATCTTTCTTAACATGAAGTGTAAGCATAAACATTATTAGCATAGCATAATGCATAACATGCATGAATGCATGGGTGGAATGCATATACATAAGGATGCTTAACTTTTAAAACATACTTTTAAATGCTTAAACATAATCATCATATCATTGGGGCCCTGGCTTGTACCACATACATACATCATAAGTGCGCATCCCTAAGTAAATACAAGGTAGCTAGCCTCGACCTACTAGGGTAAGGATAGCATAGTTGGTAGTCCCCGAACCGAGGCGTTCTTAAGGTGCCCATCCCTGTTGCACAGCTTCGGTAGTGCCAGAACCGTGGACAGCATAGTCGGTAGTCCAGAACCGGGGCATTCTTAAGGTGCCCATCCCTTGGACCCATACTTCGGTCCGGTACAAGCCCATTCATAAAGTAAAATACTTTACATGCTTCATCATTCATAAGACATTCATGGCATATTTAACATTGCATAACTTGTTACGGCTTGGCCCGTCTACCGGCCCATTTATCGGTCCTCACGACCGTCGAACAGTCGACCATCGACCGTGTCGTTTAGCATATTTATGCCTCAAAGACATAAGCATCATCTTTCATTCATAACATGGCATGCATCTTCTTTCATAAAACATGGCATGCATCATCATTCATAAACCATGGCATACATCATTCTTATCATGAACATAAACATAACATATTTATCATGACATCGTTCTTATCATGAACAAAACATAACATACTTATCGGGGCATCATTCTTATCATGAACATAAACCTAACATATTATCATGGCATCGTTCATATCATAACATACGAAATAACATAGCATGGTTCTTAACATATCATGAGCATATAACATAGCATGGTTCTCTACATAACTTAAGCATACATAGGTAGTACTTCCATAAACATACTACCTACTATCCATGTGCATGGCATGAAATATAAGACATACATAAATAACCCTATTAAGCATGACATCCGATCATAATCATACAAACATAAACATGGTGCTTGAGGTTAGGGTTATAGGTAACATGATTTCTACCACATGCTTGGACCTATATATATGTATATACACTTCATGATAACCATAAACATCATTCTTTGAACCCTAACTCCACCCCAAACCCTAGATACATGGCTGGCCGAAACCCATAAGGTGGAGTTCCATCAATTCCATAAACAAGTAAGATGGCATAAGGTAAAGGAACAACCATACATCATTTATGAGACCATAGGAAGTCATTAGAGCTCATGATTATGGTTAACCCTAACCTTTAGCCCACCTTCCTAGGGCTGGCCAAAACATGTAAGGCCATGGGGGCATGGAAAAATTTCATTAAAATCCCCAATCAATCATTAAACATCAACCATACCTTACCATAGGGCCTTTGGGGCCCTTACTTGGAATAAGTCCTAACTTTTTGCCCTAAAAGCTACCTTGGCCGAAACTTATAGGGCATCTAGGCCATGTGAAAATTCACATAAGTCATCCCCCATCTCCCTTATATCATGATAATACATAAAACCCATACTTGAAGTTTGAGACCCAACCCTACACATGGGTTCTTGAAGTGGCCGAAACCCTAGGAGGTCCTAGGGTACCCCAAAAATTCTCAAAAATTATATTTAGCCTCTAAACATCATGGGAATACATTAGACAACATTATGAAGATTTTTAGCATCATCATGGACCCTAAAAACATAGTGGCCGAAACCCATAAACCTAGGGTTCTTGGTTTTCTTTTCTTTCAACATCAAATCCAAAAACCAACCAATATATCATGCTAAAAATCATAAAAATCATAAGGAACTATTATGCCACAGGTGAGGGAGTCTTACCTTGGTTGATCTTGATTATAAACCTTAGATTTGAGAGAAGGATGGAAATCTTGTTGCCTCTTGACCACCCTTAGCCCTTGTACTCTTGTGAAGACCTTAGATCTTGGAGATGAAGCCTTGGTGGAAATTTTTCCAAGAGAGAAGTCCTCCTTGGGGTTTCGGCTAGAATGAGGAGGTAGGAGGGGAGCAAATGCAATTTATGGAAGGAAGAAAGAAACTCCCAAACCCCCCTCTTTATCACCCATTAAGGAGGTAAATGAAGAGTCTCTCCATGACCCTTCATCTTCTTCTAAGCCTTAACCAATCTCCATTTCATTCCCTTATAAGATTCCCTTGCTAGATGAGTTGGTTAAAGCATACATGGTTGTACAAGAGGTCCAAGGTTCAATCCTTGGCCCATGCACCTTATTTTTATTTTATTTTTCCTTTTTATTTTCTATTATTTTCCCCAAAATTCCCCCATAATTATGTTAATATTTCTCATTAAAACCCCTTTATATTTATATAAATTTCTACTTAAAATTCTCCAATAATTATGGTACTAAAAAGCCCATATAAGGCCCATTAGTACTTAACTTCTCAATTTAAATGAGAAAATATGGATTTCTAGGCCAAATTTTATATAAATATTTCTAGGTCCCTCGGAAAATTATCTAGACATGCTCAATATTTTAAGAAAATATTAAGAGAATTTTTTCGGGTCGTTACAGAAACCTCGTGACAGTTGATCGTCCAGTCTGATCGGTCACGATTTCTCCCTGATCGGTCACCAGACCGATCAGGTGCAGATCAGTGAGGTTCCCAAAAACCTACTTGATGCTCCCTGATCGGTCACCGGACCGATCAGGAGCAGAGCAGTAGAGGAACTCAACCCACTTGTGAGCTCCTTGATCGGTCACCAGATCGATCAGGAACTGTGCAGTGAGTGAAACGCATACTCCCTGATCAGTCACCAGACCGATCAGTCATCGCTGGATCGGTCACCAGACCGATCCACGAAGGAGCACCGTGCCAATCTCCCTGATCGGTCACCAGACCGATCCAGGGGCTCCAACCTAGCCCTCCAAGCTAGGGTTTCATCCAACCTATCCCTCCAAGTTAGGACTTGACCCTCCAAGCTAGGATTTTTCACCTAACCCTCCAAGTTGGGACTTTTCACCTAACCCTCCAAGTTAGGACTTTTCACCTAGCCCTCCAAGCTAGGACTTTTCACCCAACCTTCCAAGTTAAGACTTTTCCACACCTAGCCCTCCAAGCTAGGATTTTTCACATCTAACCCTCCAAGTTGGGACTTTTCACCTAACCCTCCAAGTTAGGACTTTTCACCTAGCCCTCTAAGCTAGGACTTTTCACCCAACCTTCCAAGTTAGGACTTTTCCACACCTAGCCCTCCAAGCTAGGATTTTTCACACCTAACCCTCTAGGTTATGACTTTTCCACACTTAGCCCTCCAAGCTCGGATTTTCATCACACCTAACCCTCTAAGTTAGGATTTCATCAAACCTAGTCCCACTAGGTATGCCTAGTCTACGACTAGGACTTAAACCCAATCATAATCATAATCATCAATCTAAACTAAAATCAATGTCAACACCAAAACAACAATCAGGGTCAGACTGCATCAACAATCTCCCCCTTTTTGTTATTTGACAATCCGATTTTAAGTTTAGGGATTTGAAATCAATTTTCTCAAGTTTTAGAATCATAGGGGAATCAGGATCCTCCCCCTACAATATAATCATCCTAAACTTAACCAACCACACTCTCCCCCTTTGTCGAACATCGAAACGGGTCTAGAGGAGCCGTTAAGTTAAAACATACTCCCCCTCAACCCTAGGGGTATCCCAAAACAACAAAAGATTTGATATGATTTATTTTGAAACACATATGACAACATATGATAATGATAAGGCATGGCAAAACAGTCATATGTATCATATGAACATGACATCATAAGCATAATTATAGCAACGCATAATATCAGATGAATGAAGCATAAGCAAAATCTAGACATAGAAATAAGGCATAAAGCATAGCCTGGAAAGTCAAGTGCATCATACATCAAAACCATACAACTAAGTAGATGCATCAAAATCAAGACAAATGCGGCACAAGGCCATAAGAGTCATGAGGCATACATCCTGAAAGTCATACAATCACAAGCAGTCAGATAGTCAAATCACAAGCAAATGCAGAGTATATCAACCATCGACAGGGGGGTCATCATACATAGGGTCATCCATCGTGGCATCATCAGGAGCAAAAGACCTAGGTACAGCACTGCCGGAGGGCGCATCTCCCGGAAATGTGTGGCGGCGCCACTCACCGTACCACGTTTACTGTAAAGTGCGGACCCCGGAGACATCAGACTCCACCGCGGTCAGTCTGCGGTCGAAGGAGCGAAAACCCAAGCGAACCTCCTCGCGATAGAGCTCTCTCAAGTGAAGATCATGCTGGATCGTCCGATCCAGCTCAGAAATCTGCCAGCGAAGGTCCGGCTCAGGCTCATCGTTATAGTCATCAGCAGCAGCGGGAGCCTCCTGATGAGCTGCTGGGGCTGCTGGTATCTGAACATGCGCACCCCTAGGAAGCTCGCCTAAACNCTGCAGCCACTTCCAATTCCGGAGTGGAAATGGGAAGACATCTCTATGGACTTTGTTTCAGGACTTCCCAGAACTACAAACGGATATGATGCGATTTGGGTAATTGCGGACAGGTTGACGAAGTCTGCTCACTTTCTAGCAATCAAGATGACTCATTCGATTGAGCAACTGGCCCAACTGTATGTTAAGGAGATAATCAGACTTCATGGAGTTCCCAAGACCATCATCTCTGATAGGGATGGTCGCTTTACCTCACATTTTTGGGAATATGTTCAGAAGTCTCTCGGCACTAGACTACGATTCAGCACGGCCTTTCACCCTCAGACCGACGGGCAAACTGAACGGGTGAACCAAGTATTGGAGGACATGCTGCGAGCTTGTGCCCTGGATTTCAAAGGGAGTTGGTGCCGATATCTATGTTTAGCGGAATTCGCTTACAATAATAGCTACCAAGCTACTATCGGAATGACACCTTATGAAGCTTTGTACGGGAGGAGATGTAGGTCTCCGATCTGTTGGTACGAAGGTGGTGAAAAGAAGGAGATGGGGCTCACAATGGATGTCATCGACAGCACCACCCGAGCTATACAGAACATTCGACAACGGATAGAAGCTGCTCAGAGCCGGCAGAAGAGTTATGCAGATGTTAGGTGTAGACCACTGGAATTTAATGTTGGAGATTTGGTGTTTCTCAAAGTGGCTCCTATGAAAGGGGTGACGAGATTTGGGAAGCGAGGAAAACTGAGTCCGCGATACGTGGGACCGTACCTGATCCTGAAAAGAGTTGGCAAGGTGGCATATGAGCTAGAGCTGCCTCAGGAGATGTCAGCTATTCATAATGTGTTCCATGTGTCAATGCTTAAGAGGTGAGTTCCAAATATGGATCAAGTGATCGAGCCACAGACAGTACAAGTTCAGGAGAACCTAAGTTATGAAAGTCGACCTATCCAGGTCTTGGATCGGGAAGTCAAGAAGCTAAGGAACAAGGAGGTATCCTTAGTCAAGGTCCTATGGCAAAGTCAACGGTTCGAGGAAGCAACCTGGGAACGCGAGGATGAAATGAGACGCAAGTACCCGGAGCTATTCTAAGTTCGAGGACGAACTTTCACGAGGTATGGGGGATTGTAACGACCTGGAAAATCTTCTCAAGATTTTCTTTAAAATATTAATCATGTCTAAATAGTTTTTGGAGGAGCCTAGAGATACTAGTACGAACTTTAGCCTAGTTATCCATAATTTTCCCATTTAAATTGAGACGCTAAATACTAACGGGCCTTATATGGGTTTTTAGTACCATGGTTATTAGTGGATTTTAGGTAAAATTTAATATAAATATAAATGGATTTTAATTAGGAATATTTGCATGATTATGGGTGGGTCTTAGGGGAATTTTTGAAAATAAAAAAAAACGGAGACTTACAAGTGCTCCAATCCTTACCCTTCCAGAATATAACCAGAGCTACGTCATGTATAGCGATGCCTCCAAACTGGGATTTGGAGCTGTACTTATGCAGAATGGTAAGGTCATTGCCTATGCCTCCAGACAACTCAAGGAGCATGAACAGAATTACCCCACTCACGATCTGGAACTGGCTGCTGTGGTCTTCGCTCTTAAGATATGGAAGCATTGTCTGTATGGAGCGCAGTGTAGGATTTATACAGACCACCAGAGTCTGCGATATTTCTTCACTCAGAAGGACCTGAATATGAGACAATGCCGATGGCTTGAGTTGGTGAAGGACTACGACTGCGAGATCTTCTACCATCCAGGGAAGGCAAACAAAGTGGCCGATACACTCAGCCGGAAGTCAAGTGCCACCTTGATGTCCATATCTCTATTACCTCGACCGCTCGAAAGAGAAATTATGAATTTTGGAGTTGAGGTCATCTCCAGACGGCTTTCCACCATGATAATATCACCGACGCTGTTCGAGGGCATCTTGGAAAAACAAACTGGTGATCCAAGTCTTCAGAGAATCAAACAGGAGATCCTGGAAGGAAAGGGTGATGGTTTTGGTATATCACCGCCATGATATTCTTCATTATGGGCGTGATGGCAGCCCACCTAGTTCATTGAGTTCGGATAGTTTTGGTATATGAACTTATAAGATCTAATAAATAAAGTTGTGTAAAAAAAAAATTTGTAATTCGAGTCTTCAGAGAATAAAGCAGGAGATCCTAGAAGGAAAAAAAACGATGGTCTTCGTATCGCCGATGGAGGAGGACTCTACCTTGGGGATCGTCTATGTATCCCTAATGATCCGGAGCTGCGGAAAGAAATATTGGCAGAAGCTCATGAAACCCCTTATTCGATGCATCTAGGATCCACCAAAATTTATCAAGACCTAAAGGAGAAATTCTGGTGGTCCGGTATGAAGAGGGATGTGGCTCAGCATGTGAGTACTTGCCTGACTTCCCAACGAGTGAAAGCGGAACGCCAACGACTCGGTGGAGTTCTGCAGCCACTTTCAATTCCGGAGTGGAAATGGGAAGACATCTCTATGGACTTTGTTTCAGGACTTCCCAGAACTACAAACGGATATGATGCGATTTGGGTAATTGTGGACAGGCTGACGAAGTCTGCTCACTTTCTAGCAATCATGATGACTCATTCAATTGAGCAACTGGCCCAACTGTATGTTAAGGAGATAATCAGACTTCATGGAGTTCCCAAGACCATCATCTCTGATAGGGATGGTCGCTTTACCTCACATTTTTGGGAATGTGTTCAGAAGTCTCTCGGCACTAGACTACGATTTAGCACCGCCTTTCACCCTCAGACCGACGGGCAAACTGAACGGGTGAACCATGTACTGGAGGACATGCTGCGAGCTTGTGCCCTGGATTTCAAAGGGAGTTGGTGCCGATATCTATGGTTAGCGGAATTCGCTTACAATAATAGCTACCAAGCTACTATCGGAATGGTACCTTATGAAGCTTTGTACGGGAGGAGATGTAGGTCTCTGATCTGTTGGTACGAAGGTGGTGAAAAGAAGGAGATGGGGCTCACAACGGATGTCATCGACAGCGCCACCCGAGCTATATAGAACATTCGACAACGGATAGAAGTTACTCAGAGCCGGCAGAAGAGTTATGCAGATGTTAGGTGTAGACCACTGGAATTTAATGTTGGAGATTTTGTGTCTCTCAAAGTCGCTCCTATGAAAGGGGTGACGAGATTTGGGAAGCGAGGAAAACTGAGTCCGCGATACGTGGGACCGTACCTGATCCTGAAAAGAGTTGGCAAGGTGGCATATGAGCTAGAGCTGCCTCAGGAGATGTCATCTATTCATAATGTGTTCCATGTGTCAATGCTTAAGAGGTGTGTTCCAAATATGGATCAAGTGATCGAGCCACAGATAGTACAAGTTCAGGAGAACCTAAGTTATGAAAGTCGACCTATCCAGGTCTTGGATCGAGAAGTCAAGAAGCTAAGGAACAAGGAGGTATCCTTAGTCAAGGTCCTATGGCAAAGTCAACGGTTCGAGGAAACAACCTGGGAACGCGAGGATGAAATGAGACGCAAGTACCCAGAGCTATTCTAAGTTCGAGGACGAACTTTCACGAGGTATGGGGGATTGTAACGACCCGGAAAATCTTCTCAAGATTTTCTTTAAAATATTGATCATGTCTAAATAGTTTTTGGAGGAGCCTAGAGATACTAGTACGAACTTTAGCCTAGTTATCCATAATTTTCCCATTTAAATTGAGACGCTAAATACTAACGGGCCTTATATGGGTTTTTAGTACCATGGTTATTAGTGGATTTTAGGTAAAATTTAATATAAATATAAATGGATTTTAATTAAGAATATTTGCATGATTATGGGTGGGTCTTAGGGGAATTTTCGAAAATAAAAAAAAAACGGAGACTTACAAGTGCTCCAATCCTTACCCTTCCAGAATATAACCAGAGCTACGACATGTATAGCGATGCCTCCAAACTGGGACTTGGAGCTGTACTTATGCAGAATGGTAAGGTCATTGTCTATGCCTCCAAACAACTCAAGGAGCATGAACAGAATTACACCACTCACGATCTGGAACTGGCTGCTGTGGTCTTCGCTCTTAAGATATGGAGGCATTATCTGTATAAAATGCAGTGTAGGATTTATACAGACCACCAGAGTCTACGATATTTCTTCACTCAGAAGGACCTGAATATGAGACAACGCCGATGGCTTGAGTTGGTGAAGGACTACGACTGCGAGATCTTCTACCATCCAGGGAAGGCAAACAAAGTGGCCGATGCACTCAGCCGGAAGTCAAGTGCCACCTTGATGTCCATATCTCTATTACCCCGACCGTTCGAAAGAGAAATTATGAATTTTGGAGTTGAGGTCATCTCCGGACGGCTTTCCACCATGCTAATATCACCGACGCTGTTCGAGGACATCTTGGAAAAACAAACTGGTAATCCGAGTCTTCAGTGAATCAAATAGGAGATCCTGGAAGGAAAGGGCGATGGTTTTCGTATCGCCGACGGAGGAGTACTCTACCTTGGGGATCGTCTATGTATCCCTAATGATCCGGAGCTGCGAAAAGAAATATTGGCAGAAGCTCATGAAACCCCTTATTCGATGCATCCAGGATCCACCAAAATGTATCAAGACCTGAAGGAGAAATTCTGGTGGTCCGGTATGAAGAGGGATGTGGCTCAGCATGTGAGTACTTGCCTGACTTGCCAACGAGTGAAAGCGGAACACCAGCAACCCGGTGGAGTTCTACAGCCACTTCCAATTCCGGAGTGGAAATGGGAAGACATCTCTATGGACTTTGTTTCAGGACTTCCTAGAACTACAAACGGATATGATGTGATTTCGGTAATTGTGGACAGGCTGACGAAGTCTGCTCACTTTCTAGCAATCAAGATGACTCATTCGATTGAGCAACTGACCCAACTGTATGTTAAGGAGATAATCAGACTTCATGGAGTTCCCAAGACCATCATCTCTAATAGGGATGGTCGCTTTACCTCACATTTTTGGGAATGTGTTCAGAAGTCTCTCGGCACTAGACTACGATTCAGCACCGCCTTTCACCCTTAGACCGACGGGCAAACTGAACGGGTGAACCAAGTACTGGAGGACATGCTGCGAGCTTGTGCCCTGGATTTCAAAGGGAGTTGGTGCCGATATCTATGTTTAGCGGAATTCGCTTACAATAATAGCTATCAAGCTACTATCGGAATGACACCTTATGAAGCTTTGTACGGGAGGAGATGTAGGTCTCCGATCTGTTGGTACGAAGGTGGTGAGAAGAAGGAGATGGGGCTCACAACGGATGTCATCGACAGCACCACCTGAGCTATACAGAACATTCGACAACGGATAGAAGCTGCTCAGAGCCGGTAGAAGAGTTATGCAGATGTTAGGCGTAGACCACTGGAATTTAATGTTGGAGATTTGGTGTTCTTCAAAGTGGCTCCTATGAAAGGGGTGACGAGATTTGAGAAGCGAGGGAAATTGAGTCCGCGATACGTGGGACCGTTCCTGATCCTGAAAAGAGTTGGCAAGGTGGCATATGAGCTAGAGCTGCCTCAGGAGATGTCAGCTATTCATAATGTGTTCTATCTGTCAATGCTTAAGAAGTGTGTTCCAAATATGGATCAAGTGATCGAGCCACAGACAGTACAAGTTCAGGAGAACCTAAGTTATGAAAGTCGACCTATCCAGGTCTTGGATCGGGAAGTCAAGAAGCTAAGGAACAAGGAGGTACCCTTAGTCAAGGTCCTATGGCAAAGTCAACGGTTCGAGGAAGCAACCTGGGAACGCGAGGATGAAATGAGACGCAAGTACCCGGAGCTATTCTAAGTTCGAGGACGAACTTTCACGAGGTATGGGGGATTGTAACGACCCGGAAAATCTTCCCAATATTTTCTTTAACATATTGATCATGTCTAAATAGTTTTTGGAGGAGCCTAGAGATACTAGTACGAACTTTAGCCTAGTTATCCATAATTTTCCCATTTAAATTGAGACGCTAAATACTAACGGGCCTTATATGGGTTTTTAGTACCATGGTTATTAGTGGATTTTAGGTAAAATTTAATATAAATATAAATGGGTTTTAATTAGGAATATTTGCATGATTATGGGTGGGTCTTAGGGGAATTTTCAAAAATAAAAAAAATAAATAAAGTGCATGCACCAAGAATTGAACCTTGGACCTAGTATACCATCATGCATGTACTAACCAATTCACCTAGCAAGGGAGTGCTAGTGGAAAAGGGAAGGGATTTTAGTTGAGGCTAGGGGAAGTGAAGAGTCATAGCATCATGTCTCTTCACTTGTTTCCTTCATCTAGTATATAAGAGGGAGGAATGGAAGAGACACCTTAGCACTTAAGCATTTGTCTCTTCATCCACCAAAACTCCTTCTACTCTTCTTCTTTCTCTTCCTAGCCGAAACATACAAGGAGGGTTTCCCTTTGGAAAAGTCTCACAAGGAGACCTCTTCTTCAAGATCTAAGGGCTTTCTACAAGGCTACAAGGGATAAGGGTAGTCTAAGGTCAAGGAAAATTCCTTTGGTTTCTCTATTCAAGGTTTATAATCAAGATCAAGAAAGGTAAGACCCCCTCACCTGTGGTATAATGGTTTTTCAAGTTGATTTCATGATATAAGAATTTGCTTGGACTACATGTGAAGAAAACTAGGGCTAGGGCTTGTTGAGGGTTTCGGCCAAGGCTAAAAAGGGGGCTTAGGGATGGTGTAAACTTTTATTCATACTCCTTAATGTTTTATTATGATATGTAAGGTATGGATTATGACTTAGGGAAAGTTTATGGCACCCTAAAGCCTTGAGGGTTTCGGCCACCCTTCATGTCCTATGGTTAGATTTAAAATCCAACCCTTCAAGCATGTTTATAAGTACCTCTATGATCTAATGGATATTAATGGTGTGTTATATGAATTTTTCCCATGGAACTATGCCTTTAGGGTTTCGGCCAAGAGAAATTCTAGGGCAAGGAAATTAGGGTTAGCTCGAATTATGGGGCTTAAGGGCTCCCTATGGTTTTGTATGTAATGTATGGGTTATATTTTACTCATGGAACCTTTTATGTTGATTGAATGATGGAGCCATCTTCTATGGGACTTTCGGCCAACCTTGAAATTTAGGGTTTGGTTGGGTTAAGAGCACAAGGATGCATGTTTATAGGGTACTATGATGTATGTATATGTTTAAGTATGTTGGAAGAATTTTTATGCCAATTAAAACCCTAGCTTATGTGTCATGACTTGTATGTTAGGTCATTTGTATGATGATTAATAAATGCTTAGACCATGTGCCATGAACCTAAGGAAATGTATCATGTATGAAAGAATCTAGGCATGATTTCCTATGTACCATGACCATGCATGTTTTATGAATTTAGATGTTAATTATGTAGGTATGCCATGATTTATGAATGATATGTATGTATGCCATGTTTTGTGAATGACATGTATGCATGCCATGCTTTATGAATAATATGTACGTATGCTATGTTTAAGAATGAAGATGATAATGAATGAGATAGGCATGATAATGAAAACGATAATTATGGCTCTAAGAAAAAATGAGATAAGCATGACATACCTTATGAATGAGGATAATGAATGATGATGAATGTTCATGCCTTTAAGGCATCATGATGTTAAGTATGAATGATGAAATGTTAAGTATGTTTATGTCATGCTAAGGGATGGGCACCTTAAGAACGCCTCGGTTCTGGACTACCGTAGCTGTCCACGGTTCTGGAACTACCGCAGCTGTTCCTATTCTTATGTCAAGTTGCATGAAACAAGATTATGTTTATGCTAAGAATGTTCTATGAATGATGAAGCATGTGAAGTACTTTACTTTTTATGAATGTGCTTGTACCGGACCGAAGTAAGGGTCCAAGGGATGGGCACCTTAAGAACGCCCCGGTTCTGGACTACCGAAGTTGTCCACGGTTCTGGGACTACCGCAGCTGTCCAACAGGGATGGGCACCTTAAGAACGCCTCGGTTCTAGGACTACCGTAGCTGTTCTTACCCTAGTAGGTCGAGGCTAGCTACCTCGTATTTACTTAGGGATGCGCACTTATGATGTATGTATGTGGTACAAGCCGGGGACCCCCATGATGTTATGATTATGTTCAAGTATTTAAACTATGGTTTTCAAATTTAGAATCCTTATGATATATACAATTGACTCATGCATTCATTCATGTTATGCATTATGCCATGAAAAGTATGTTTATGTTTATGATTCATGTTAAGAATGATACCATGATAAGTATGCTTAAGCTTATGTTTATGTTAAGAATGATGTCATGAAAAGTATGTTTATGTTTATGATTCATGTTAAGAATGATACCATGATAAGTATGCTTAAGCTTATGTTTATGTTAAGAATGATGTCATGAAAAGTATGTTTATGTTTATGATTCATGTTAATAATGATACCATGATAAGTATGCTTAAGCTTATGTTTATGTTAAGAATGATGTCATAAAAAGTATGTTTATGTTTATGATTCATATTATGAATGATGCCATGATAAGTATGTTTATGGTTGTAATACATGTTAAGAATTATGCCATGATAAGTAAGTTTATGTATATGATGATGTCAAGAATTATGCCATAGTAGATATGTGTTAAGTTTATGCTTTATGTTCGGAATTATGCAATGTCTACTGTTTCATGTTTATGAATATGTGACGTACGCATTTTTGTGAGTAGGAAATGGTCTTACTAAGCCTCTATGCTTATAGTCCTATGTTTCTTATACCGTAGATCAAGTGAGAGGTCACTAAGGGAAGCAGCAGGAGGGGCAAGAGCATGTGTGTGTATGGCGGTGACATGGCAAAGGATTCTTTTATTTACACGTATCGCATGTCTTGGGTTTTGAAATGCCTCCTTAGGTGCTATGCTATGCTTAAAATGGTTATGCCTAATGAATGGCTTAAGACTTATGATGTTATGGATAAGTTACTTGCTACTTATGATGCTTATGGATAAGTTATGGAAAGTTCATATCATGATACTATGTATGCTGGTAATATGCTCAGTTACAACATCACCATGTTCATGAATGATAATCTAGGCATGTACATATGGTTCATGGATTAGTTGTATGGTTAAACGCATGTCTAGAAGAAGAAAAAAAAAACCTTCTGCTGCATTAAGATGTTTTATATGTACAAGTATGTTTAGCGTAACGCCGCTTTCCCGCCACACCGTAAGGTGGGGGAAAAAGACGGGCGTTACACGTAGCAAGCTGTGTTTACAGCTTTGGCCCACAAGTAGCTCGGTAGTGAGTACTCATTAAGCATGGTTCGCGCAGCCTCTTGTAGAACACGGTTCTTCCTCTCTACAACACCATTTTGTTGTGGTGTTCTAGGTGTGGAGAACTCATGTCTATACCCTCTATCTTGACAAAACTCTAGAAATCGTTGGTTTTGAAATTCATCTCCATGATCACTTCTTATTTTCTTAATAGTTGATAATTTTTCATTTTCAACTCTTCTACAAAAAGAAATGAAAACATCTAAGGTTTGATCCTTATATTTTAGAAAATAGGTCCATGTATATCTAGTAAAATCATCAATGATAACAAAACAATATCTACTACCATTCAATGATATAATGGTGCTACAATCAAACAAGTCCATATGAAGTAAATCTAAAGCGGTAAATGTACTTACAACGCTTTTACCTTTATGTGCAGATTTTGTTTGCTTACCCATTTGACATGCATCACAAAGTTTATCTTTTTCATACTTGATGCTTGGTAAGCCACGGACTAATCCTTTGATGGCCAACTTTCGGATATTCTTCATATTCACATGTGCTAGTCTCCGGTGCCAAAGGGTGGACTCCTCTTCTCTTGACATGAGACACTTAGCAAAAGCATTAGTAGCACTTTTAAAAGAAACTTGGTAAATGTTATCTAATCTTGTTCCTACTAGTACCGTGTCAACATTGTCATGTTGTCTAACTAGACATTGATTTATTGAAAACCAATTGTGTAACCCGCATCACATAATTGACTGATACTTAGGAGATTAAATGTCATCCCCTTGACTAGAAGGACATTCTTAATCCTAAGACATTCGGATATTTGAATGTCTCCTATTCCTATGACCTTAAGACTACCATTGTTACCAAATGAAACATTACCTCTACTTTTTCTTTGAAGTGTGGTAAACAATGATCTATCCCCGGTCATGTGTTTGGAGCATCCACTATCAACGAACCAAGTTGATAGATGCTCCCCCTCAATCATAACCTACACAATTCGAAAAATAGAAGTTTTAGGTACCCAAACCTTGGGACCTAAAGCACCTACTAAACAAGACTTAGGCGCCCATGCCTTGACAACTTTTCTTTGGACTCTTGGTGTCTTAGATTGTCTCATATCAGTCCTAGACATCAAATACACGAATGTTAGTTCTTTGGGTCGGTAACCAATACCGGCCCTATTGTAGACCGCCCTTTGGGCATTCAAGATCATGTCTAGGGTCTTTGAGCTTGTTGAGAACTTATCAAGAATACTCTTGAGTCTCTTAACTTCACTCTTCAATGATTTATTTTCATCCTCTAACATTTCAACTTGTAAATCATCTACATCCTCATCCCTAGAGGATTTCAATTGTTCAACTTTTATTTTCAAGGATTTAATCTCATCCTCTAACATTTCAACATGCAAATCATCTACATCCTCATCCCTAGATGATTTCAAGTGTTCAACTTCTAATTGCAATGATTTAACCTTATTTTTTGATTTTTCAGCATATTGGTTAAGCATGCAATAGCTCTATAACATTTCTCAAGTTCGGGAGTGGTTACCTCTTCATCATCTGAAGATAATGAAGCCGCGTTTGAGGAGTCAGAGGATTCATCACTGCTTTCTTCTCCAAGAGCCATGAGTGCCACATGCCTTGTGCTCCTCTCCTCCTCTTCATCGGATGAACTTGAGGAGGATTCATCCCAAGTAGCCTTCAAGGCCTTCTTCTTTTTCTTGGATCTATCCTCCTTCTTCTTGGATTTCTCCTCCTTCTTCTATAGCTTCGGGCATTCACTCTTGAAGTGCCTTTTCCTGCCACACTCATAACAAGAAACATTAGACTTATCAACTTTAGCTTCACTAGGGTTACCTTTACCCTTGAGGCGTCGACCATTCCTCATCATCCTTCTAACGAAATTTGTCATCTCAGAGGAAGAAGACCCGCTGCCATCTTCCTCGGAATCAGATTCGGACTCGGATGAGGATGAAGATGAGGAGACTTCCTTCTCCTTCTTCTTCTCCTTCTTCTTCTTGTTGGATCGTTCCCCTGCAACTAAGGCAATCCCCTTCTCCTTGGGGCTTTTGTTAGCCATTTCATCCAATTCCATCTCACAAAACAAATCATCTAACTTGACAATTGATAAGTCCTTGGAAACTTTGTAGGCATCCACCATGGATGACCACAAAGCATTCCTTGGAAATGCTTTCAACACATACCTCACAAGGTCGCGGTTCTCGACCTTTTCATCAATAGAATGAAGCACATTGAGGACTTCCTTCAACCAGCTATGTGTTGGATCAAGAGAACCGATAGAGGGGGGGTGAATATCGAAAAACGTTTGGATTTAGGGATAGAGAAATTGCACAGTGGAAATTAAAACAAAACACACGAACACGGGTAGTTTTACTTGGTTCGGAGCCTAGGTCGACTCCTACTCCAAGGCCCACGATCGTTGATCGTTTACTTTGGGCAATTCTATATGAGGAGCAAAAGCAGTTTACAAAGATTGATTACAGAATAAGTGCAGTAAATTAACAATCAACTCTTCTTTACCGAGGTCCGGAGTAGATGGTATTTTCAGAGTGGGAGGACGTCGTCGGCGCTTGAGTCTCGAGTCAGGAGGTTTTTAGAGCAGAGCGCGGGAGCTGAAGAGCGTAGAAGCGTTGATTGAAAATGTTGTCTTGAGCCTTGGGGTCGAGGGCCCTTTATATAGCCCTGGGGGCGCCCGAAACGTCAGGGCCCCCCCACGTGTTCTAACGCCCGCTTTTTTTTTTTTCCTAAGCGGCGTTACGTTAACATACTTAGGGCATGTAGACATCATAAGGCAGCGGATTATAACTTTAATTTATACATGCCCTACTAACATTCTTAACTTAATGACATAGGAATCTTAGCATATTGACCTTGAACTTAAGCATCATATCATGTCATACATAACCTTATATTATAAGGTTCACTTTGAACTTAGGCATCATATCATGTCATATCATAACATAAAGTTCCATGAGTCATTATTCAAGTATAGAGATGTCAAAAGTAAAGTTCTCGCATAAACGGTAAACATATGATTTCCTGGGCCAAGTCACTATCACACACATTGTTCTTGCCCTCCTGCTGCTTCCTTACTGTCCCCTTGCATGATCTGCGGTATAAGGGAAAAAGACTATAAGCACACAGGCTTAGTAAGACTCTTTCCTACTCACTAAAACCATTCGTCTTTCATTCATAATCATAAGAACATAATCATCATTTAGTCTTAAACATGAAGCATCTACATAAACCTACTTAAACTTTACATGGCATGGTACATGGCATAACCATAAACATAACTAAACATTCCTATCATGGCATAAAGCATAAACATAAGCATAGACATGATTAAACATTTTTATCATGGCATAAAGCATAAACATAAGCATAGACATAATTAACATTCCTATCGTAGCATATAGCATGGGATAAACATACTCATCATTAGACATTCCTAACATGGCATGAAACATGGTATAAACATAAACATAAGGTATAGATCAACCTATCTAGCATATCATGAGCATACTTTCCATTATAGCATATGAGCATCTTCTTATCATAATCATGGCATAAATCATTTACTATTATACCCATTTCTTAACATGAATCATAAGCATAAGACATTATCATCATAGCATAATGCATAACATGAATGAATGCGTGGGTGGAATGCATATGTATATATATATCTATAGATGCTTAACTTGGAAAACATACTTTTAAATACTTAAACATAATCATCACTTTGTTGGGGTCCCCGGCTTGTACCACATACATACATCATGGCGCGCATCCCTAAGTAAATACAAGGTAGCTAGCCTCGACCTACTAGGGTAAGGACAACATAGTCGGTAGTCCTCGAACCGAGGCGTTCTTAAGGTGCCCATCCCTGTTGCACAGCTTCGGTAGTGCCAGAACCGTGCACAGCTTCGGTAGTCCAGAACCGGGGCGTTCTTAAGGTACCCATCCCTTGGACCCATACTTCGGTCCGGTACAAGCCTCATTCATAAAGTAAAATACTTTACATGCTTCATCATTCATAAGACATTCATGGCATATTTAAACATGGCATTACTTGGTTACATGAAGCATGACTTAAAACATGCTTGATCATCATGATGCCTGGAAGGCATGAGCATTATCTTTCTTCATAAATATGGCATGCATCTTTATTCATAACATGGCATGCATCATTATTCATATCATGACATGCATCTTCATTCATAACATGGCATGCATCCTTATTCATTAACATGGCTCGCATCATTATTCATAACATGGCATGCATCCTTATTCATTAACATAGCTTGCATCATTATTCATAACATGGCATGCATCCTTATTCATAGCAACATGGCATGCATCCTTATTCATAACAACGTGGCATGCATCATTCTTATCATACGTAACAGAACATGGTTCTTAACATAACATGAACATATAACATAGCATGGTTCTTAACATAGCATGAACATATAACATCACATGGTTCTTATCATAACATAAGTATTCATAGGTAGGACTTCCATAAACATGATTCCTACTATCCAAGTGCATGACATGGAACATAAGACATTCATAGATAACCCTATTAGACATGGCGTCCAAATCATAAGCATACATACATAAACCTGGTACTTAAGGTTAGGGTTATAGGTAACTTAAATTCCTACCACATGCTTGAACCCTTAGGTATTCTTCATAAAGAACTATAAACCATCATTCTTCAAATCTTAACTCCATCAAACCCTAATTACCTAGCCTTGGCCGAAACCTACATAGAAGGTTTCCATCATTCCCATAAACATATAAGATGACACAAGGTAAAGGAACATCCATACATTGGGGGTTTGGATTTAACTCTACCCATGAGTTCATGGGTTGGCCAAAACCCTAGAGGACCCTAGGGTACCCAAAAAATTCCCCAAAATTATATTTAATCTCTAAACATCATAAGGAAACCTTAAATAACATTATACAGATTTTTAGCATCATCATGGACCCTTAAACATTGTGGCCGAAACCCTAGGGTATCCTAGGATACTCCAAAAATTCCCAAAAATTATACATAACTTCTAAACATCATAAGGGAACAATAAATAACATTATATAGATTTTTAGCATCATCATGGACCCTTAAACATTGTGGCCGAAACCCTTGGGTATCCTAGGGTGCTTGCTTTGCTTCTTCCATGTTGGCCGAAACCCTAGGGTATCCTAGGGTACTCCAAAAATTCCCAAAAAATTATACATAACCTCTAAACATCATAAGGGAACAATAAATAACATTATACAAATTTTTAGCATCATCATGGACCCTTAAACATTGTGGCCGAAACCCTAGGGTATCCTAGGGTACTCCAAAAATTCCCAAAAATTATACTTAATCTCTAAACATCATAAGGGAACAATAAATAACATTATACAGATTTTTAGCATCATTATAGACCTTAAAATCCTTGTGGCCGAAACCCATTAACCTAGGATTCCTGATTTTCTTTCCTTTCAACATCAAATCTAAAAACCAACCAATATATCATGCTAAAAATCATGGAAATCATAAGGAACTATTATACCACAGGTGAGAGAGTCTTACCTTGAGTTTCTTGATTTTTTGAACCTTGGAAGAAGAAGAAGATTGCAAAAGCTTTGGATCCTTGCCTCCTTGTCCTTGTATCCTTGGGAAAACTCTTAGATCTTTGGAGATAAGACCTCTTGTGGAGCTTTTCCAAGGGAGAACCCCTCCTTGGGTATTCGGCTAGGATGAGGGAAGGAAGAGTTTTCGAAATGCAAGTGATGGGAAGAAGAGGTAACTCCCAAAACCCCCCTTTAATAGCCCATTAAGGAGGCAAATGAAGATTCTCTCCATGACTCTTCATCTTCTTCTATGACTTAACCAATATCCACTTCATTCCCTCCTAACAATACCTTGCTAGGTGAGTTGGTTAGTGCATACATGGTTGTACAAGAGGTTCAAGGTTCAATCCTTGGCTCATGCACCTTTATTTTTATTTCTTTTATTTTATTATTTTTATTTTCCTAAATTCCGAAAATCCCCTAAAATCCCCCATAATTATGCTAATATTCCAATATAAAATTCTTTTATATTTATATTAGTTTTACCTAATTAATACCTATTTTTGGAGCCCCTTTAAAGCTCATTAGTACCTAATTTCTCTAATTTCTCCATTAAAATAGGAAAAAATTAGGCCAAGACTTACCCATAATCATGTTAATATGCCTAATTAAATCCTATTTATATTTATACTAATTATTCCCTAAAATCCCCCTATAATCATGGTACTAAAAAGCCCACATAAGGCCCATTAGTACTTAGTTTTCTCAATTTAAATGAGAAAAGATAGATTTTCTAGACCAAAGTTCGCATTGATATTCCTAGGTTCCTCGGAAAATTATCTAGACATGCTCAATATTTTAAATAAATATTAAGAGAATTTTCTGGGTCGTTACAATTCCCCATACCTCGTGAAAGTTCGTCCTCGAACTTAGAACAGCTCCGGGTACTTGCGCCTCATCTCGTCCTCGCGTTCCCAGGTAGCTTCTTCGAACCGCTGACTTTGCCATAGGACCTTGACTAAGGGTACCTCCTTATTCCTCAACTTCTTGACTTCTCTATCCAAAATCTGGATGGGTCTGCTTTCATAACTTAGGTCCTCTTGTACTTGTACTGTCTGCGGCTCGATCACTTGGTCCATATTCGGGATACACTTTTTAAGCAGGGACACATGGAATACGTTATGGATAGCTGACATCTCTGGAGGCAGCTCCAGCTCATATGCCACTTTCCCGACTCTCTTTAGAATCAGGTACGGCCCCACATAGCGCGGACTTAGTTTTCCTTTCTTCCCGAATCTGGTCACCCCTTTCATAAGAGCCACTTTGAGAAACACCACATCTCCAACATTAAATTCCAGTGGTCTATGCCGGACATCGGCATAACTCTTCTGCCGGCTCTGAGCAGTTTCTATCCGTTGTCGAATATTCTGTATAGCTCGGGTGGCGCTGTCAATAACATCCGTTGTGAGCCCCATCTCCTTCTTTTCACCACCCCCGTACCAACAGATCGGAGACCTACATCTCCTCCCATACAATGCTTCGTAAGGTGCCATTCCAATAGTAGCTTGGTAGCTATTGTTATAAGCAAATTCCGCCAAGCATAGATATCGACACCAACTCCCTTTGAAGTCCAAGGCACAAGCTGCAACACATCCTCTAGTACTTGATTCACCCATTCAGGTTGCCCGTCAGTCTAAGGGTGACCAGCGGTGCTGAATCATAGTTTAGTGCTGAGAGACTTCGGGACGCACTCCCAAAATGGGGGGTGAGGTGACCATCCCTATCTGAGATGGTGGTCTTGGGATCTCCATAAAGTCTAATTATCTCCTTGGCATATAATTGAGCTAGTGTCATTAATAGCTCTATGATGTAATTATATGCATATATCATAATTATTTAGATATTATAATTATGGGTAAACCTAATAATAGTATGCTTCCGAAATATTAGTTAATGGTTGTTACATGATAAGTGAGATCATATTTATTATATTACCATAAAATAACTTAAGGAAATCTTATATATTATATATAAGGTAATAGTGAAACATACGTTGATAATTCTAATATTTATGATTAGTATGAAAATATAGTGGACCCCTAATCTACAATAGGTGTTAATATAATTAGGACACTACCCTATGCATATCATTTTAGGTTATACTGTATGACTTATACCATTAATGATATTAGTATTAGTATAATGGAACAAATGTTATACGCTAACATAGGTGAGAGTGTTATAATCTAATGTATGTAGGCTATCATATACTTTCCTACATGAGACTATATTATAGGTTATACATAATATCATAAATTATAATTATTTATCATATAAATTATAGGTATAATACCTATAATTGCTTATGGAATAATATGTATAGGTGATAACTTATAGGTTGAGATGATACATGTCAACCTGTATGTAGGCTCATATTAAGAACCTATGTGATAGGTGAATTGCGACAATACTTATATGATAAGGAATTAGTATAGTTATATTTATAATAATCTTACATTAGTACACACTCTCATATTATTATCATATGCTTTATATAATATAATATAATCATATTATATGATGGGTAACTCATATAATGTACAGGTTATATAACATTATGTTAATACTAGGTTCGCCTTACATACTAATATTATGATGGTGCTCAGTTAATACCATGTTTATGAACATAAGGTTGAGTCACACTTATGACTAATTGTATTATGACTAACTTAGACCTAATGTATAAGGCAAAATACTTATACATGATTGTCTTATGATGTGACTTAAGATAAGTTATAATATAAGGTATATTGAGCATCAGGTCGGCCGATGAAGTAGTCTCATTAATTCTATTACTCTGTCTTCTAGTCATACTTCCCTTCATAAAGGTCAAGTATGGATAATATGAATTATTGCTATTCCTACCCCCATACTAAATTCTAAATTATTTGATCTTCATAAATAAAACAATAGAAAAATAACGTTCATATGTACACATGTACATATTTTGCAAATAAAATATGCAAATACTTTCCATCATCTATCATAAGACATCATTCATACTTGCATATTTAAAGAACATAAGGTATCCTAAAAGTACTTACTACCTTAAGATATGTAAAAAGGTACTTACTTGGAAGCGGCAGGAAGAGAGCTTGATGTGTGTGTAGTGAGATGGTTACTGCTCTGATACCAACCTGTAACGCTCGCTTTTTTTTTCCTAAGCGGCGTTACGTTAACATACTTAGGGCATGTAGACATCATAAGGCAGCGGATTATAACTTTAATTTATACATGCCCTACTAACATTCTTAACTTAATGACATAGGAACCTTAGCATATTGACATTGAACTTAAGCATCATATCATGTCATACATAACCTTATATTATAAGGTTCACTTTGAACTTAGGCATCATATCATGTCATATCATAACATAAAGTTCCATGAGTCATTATTCAAGCATAGAGATGTCAAAAGTAAAGTTCTCGCATAAACGGTAAACATATGATTTCCTGGGCCAAGTCACTATCACACACATTGTTCTTGCCCTCCTGCTGCTTCCTTACTGTCCCCTTGCATGATCTGCGGTATAAGGGAAAAAGACTATAAGCACACAGGCTTAGTAAGACTCTTTCCTACTCACTAAAACCATTCGTCTTTCATTCATAATCATAAGAACATAATCATCATTTAGTCTTAAACATGAAGCATCTACATAAACCTACTTAAACTTTACATGGCATGGTACATGGCATAACCATAAACATAACTAAACATTCCTATCATGGCATAAAGCATAAACATAAGCATAGACATGATTAAACATTTTTATCATGGCATAAAGCATAAACATAAGCATAGACATAATTAACATTCCTATCGTAGCATATAGCATGGGATAAACATACTCATCATTAGACATTCCTAACATGGCATGAAACATGGTATAAACATAAACATAAGGTATAGATCAACCTATCTAGCATATCATGAGCATACTTTCCATTATAGCATATGGGCATCTTCTTAACATAATCATGGCATAAATCATTTACTATCATACCCATTTCTTAACATGAATCATAAGCATAAGACATTATCATCATAGCATAATGCATAACATGAATGAATGCGTGGGTGGAATGCATATGTATATATATATCTATAGATGCTTAACTTGGAAAACATACTTTTAAATACTTAAACATAATCATCACTTTGTTGGGGTCCTCGGCTTGTACCACATATATACATCATGGCGCGCATCCCTGAGTAAATACAAGGTAGCTAGCCTCGACCTACTAGGGTAAGGATAGCATAGTCGGTAGTCCTCGAACCGAGGTGTTCTTAAGGTGCCCATCCCTGTTGCACAGCTTCGGTAGTGCCAGAACCGTGGACAGCTTCGGTAGTCCAGAACCGGGGCGTTCTTAAGGTACCCATCCCTTGGACCCATACTTCGATCCGGTACAAGGCCCATTCATAAAGTAAAATACATTACATGCTTCATCATTCATAAGACATTCATGGCATATTTAAACATGACATTACTTGGTTACATGAAGCATGACTTAAAATATGCTTGATCATCATGATGCCTGGAAGGCATGAGCATTATCTTTCTTCATAAATATGACATGCATCTTTATTCATAACATGGCATGCATCATTATTCATATCATGACATGCATCTTCATTCATAACATGGCATGCATCCTTATTCATTAACATGGCTTGCATCATTATTCATAACATGGCATGCATCCTTATTCATTAACATAGCTTGCATCATTATTCATAACATGGCATGTATCCATATTCATAGCAACATGGCATGCATCCTTATTCATAACAACGTGGCATGCATCATTCTTATCATACGTAACAGAACATGGTTCTTAACATAACATGAACATATAACATAGCATGGTTCTTAACATAGCATGAACATATAACATCACATGGTTCTTATCATAACATAAGTATTCATAGGTAGGACTTCCATAAACATGATTCCTACTATCCAAGTGCATGACATGGAACATAAGACATTCATAGATAACCCTATTAGACATGGCGTCCAAATCATAAGCATACATACATAAACCTGGTACTTAAGGTTAGGGTTATAGGTAACTTAAATTCCTACCACATGCTTGAACCCTTAGGTATTCTTCATAATGAACTATAAACCATCATTCTTCAAATCTTAACTCCATCAAACCCTAATTACCTAGCCTTGGTCAAAACCTACATAGAAGGTTTCCATCATTCCCATAAACATATAAGATGGCACAAGGTAAAGGAACATCCATATATTGGGGGTTTGGATTTAACTCTACCCATGAGTTCATGGGTTGGCCGAAACCCTAGGGGACCCTAGGGTACCCCCAAAATTCCCCACAATTATATTTAATCTCTAAACATCATAAGGGAACCTTAAATAACATTATACAGATTTTTAGCATCATCATGGACCCTTAAACATTGTGGCCGAAACCCTAGGGTATCCTAGGGTGCTTGCTTTGCTTCTTCCATGTTGGCCGAAACCCTAGGGTATCCTAGGGTACTCCAAAAATTCCCAAAAATTATACTTAACTTCTAAACATCATAAGGGAACAATAAATAACATTATACAGATTTTTAGCATCATCATGGTGATAGATGTGTATACTGAAAGACATGCTTCTTTTATATATATGAACATCTTTATTTTGAAAAGAGAATCACAACTACACTAGGTGCCTGTTTATATTAGTACATGCATGAAGTCAAATTACTTTGCATTGTAGATAACATGGTGTGTGGTGTCACACGGAAGATCTTGTTATCAGTTCCTTGCTTAGTATAAATAGAGGCTCACAATCGAGATGGAATTGGACAACCCATCGGAATGGTTGTAGTGTAATTAGGTGTGGTTGGTCTTAACCATAGGATTACACTAGTGTGCTTTGAGTACATTGAGCAGGACCAAAACACGAGGCTATCTAATTTGTACTGACTCGATAATTGGATAGGACCTCAGACTTTATTATGGAGTACGATCCCTTAATCCCGATATAATAACGGGCATATATTATTAACTATTATTTCTTTAATTTACCAATGGGCGAGATCTATTCTGTTAGATCGATAGGCCCGGTAAGTTGGGAGATAATATTAATAATATGATGTGTCGTTGATTATTGACGGAATCCGTGTCGTGGTGAGTCGGGTAGATGATGCCCCCTTGATGAGCTCGAAAGGTTCATCATGCTAAACCCTGCAGGTGGATTTGATCCGGCATGATGATAAGGTCGAGTGGTACTAGTCAAGGATCCAGAAGTTAATTAATTTAAATTGCCAGTAATTTAATTAATTAACGGGCATTTGAAATCTTAAACACGGGGGATGGACGACTTGTAATAAGTGGAGCCCATATGTAAATATGGGGGTTGGTGAGGTAATTCAATGAGGGCCCTTTAGTGGAATGGATCCTCATTAATGGACCGGGTCCATTAGCAGGCCAAGATCCAACTCCTCCTCATGGTCCCTATTGTAGCCCTATATAAACCCCATGGTGATATGAAACCAAGTTGAATAATTGATCCAAGGAAACACAGGGAAAATCTTAAGTTTTTCCTCTCCTCTCCTCTCTATGCAGTGCCGAACGAAAGGATGCAATTAATCATTTTCTTCTTCAATTAATTGGAAATAGAAATGCATGTTTCATTGGATCGAATAATGCATGCAATTAATCCACATTAATTGGATTAATTGGAAAAACTCATGCATTTCATTGGATCGAATAATGCATGAAATGCATGCAATTAATCCACATTAATTGGATTAATTAGAAAAACTCATGCATTGAATAATGCATGAAACGCATGCATTGGATTAATTGGAAATTCATGTTTCATTGGATCGAATGAAAAATAAATGAATGCATGCGTTTCTTCTCCGTCTCCTATAAATTGCATTGCTTGCAATTGATCAAAAAATAGGCAACCTGTGGACGTGAGGCGTGGAAACAAAGTTGCTCGAGCAATTTTGGGCTGACAGTGGAGGAGAGGATTAGTAAGATTTGTGTTCGGATTGTCTTCTTCCAAGGAGCGGCCGGCGGCATCCCTTTGCTAAGGGATTGGTTGGCGCAAGGAGAAGGGATCAACTTGGTGACCATAGTTCTTGGTAGATCATTGCCCACACGACGTCCAAGAGGGGAGGGTTATACGGTAGAAGATTGTAAGGTAACGGAAGGTATATTCTTCCTTGGCTCCTTTCGGTATGTTATTATGTGCCTTATTCATGTGCCTCGTCATTTCATATTTGTTATTTAATTATTTTGATTGCGTATCATAGTCAATAATTATTTAACTGGACCCCGACCATAAACACAAAAGTCGGCGATCAACTCGTCGCCTTTTCCGTGGTCGAACGTTCGAGCAAATTGCAATACCAATTTTGGTTATTGGCTAAGTTGCAATTTGAATCGTTCGATACAACACTAGATGGTCGATGGGAGACGGCTCTTCACTCGGATTAATTTTTAATCCGTAGGCATAGAGAGGTCTCTCAGATCAACTAGGTATTCGCTTAGGAAACCCACCAAGCCATACCCAGCACATGGACCCTTAAACATTGTGGCCGAAACCCTAGGGTATCCTAGGGTGCTTGCTTTGCTTCTTCCATGTTGGCCGAAACCCTAGGGTATCCTAGGGTACTCCAAAAATTCCCAAAAAATTATACTTAACCTCTAAACATCATAAGGGAACAATAAATAACATTATACAAATTTTTAGCATCATCATGGACCCTTAAACATTGTGGCCGAAACCCTAGGGTATTCTAGGGTGCTTGCTTTGCTTCTTCCATGTTGGCCGAAACCCTAGGGTATCCTAGGGTACTCCAAAAATTTCCAAAAATTATACTTAACCTCTAAACATCATAAGGGAACAATAAATAACATTATACAGATTTTTTGCATCATTATAGACCTTAAAATCCTTGTGGCCGAAACCCATTAACCTAGGATTCCTGATTTTCTTTCCTTTCAACATCAAATCTAAAAACCAACCAATATATCATGCTAAAAATCATGGAAATCATAAGGAACTATTATACCATAGGTTAGGGAGTCTTACCTTGAGTTTCTTGATTTTTCAAACCTTGGAAGAAGAAGAAGATTGCAAAAGCTTTGGATCCTTGCCTCCTTGTCATTGTATCCTTAGGAAAACTCTTAGATCTTTGGAGATAAGACCTCTTGTGGAGCTTTTCAAAGGGAGAACCCCTCCTTGGGTATTCGGCTAGGATGAGGGAAGGAAGAGTTTTCGAAATGCAAGTGATGGGAAGAAGAGGTAACTCCCAAAACCCCCCTTTAATAGCCCATTAAGGAGGCAAATGAAGAGTCTCTCCATGACTCTTCATCTTCTTCTATGCCTTAACCAATATCCACTTCATTCCCTCCTAACAATACCTTGCTAGGTGAGTTGGTTAGTGCATACATGGTTGTAGAAGAGGTCCAAGGTTCAATCCTTGGCTCATGCACCTTTATTTTTATTTTATTTTTATTTCTTTTATTTTATTATTTTTATTTTCCTAAATTCCGAAAATCCCCTAAAATCCCCCATAATTATGCTAATATTCCAATATAAAATTCTTTTATATTTATATTAATTTTACCTAATTAATACCCATTTTTGGAGCCCCTTTAAAGCTCATTAGTACCTAATTTCTCTAATTTCTCCATTAAAATAGGAAAAAATTAGGCCAAGACTTACCCATAATCATGTTAATATGCCTAATTAAATCCTATTTATATTTATACTAATTATTCCCTAAAATCCCCCAATAATCATGGTACTAAAAAGCCCACATAAGGCCCATTAGTACTTAGTTTTCTCAATTTAAATGAGAAAACATGGATTTTCTAGACCAAAGTTCGCTTTGATATTCCTAGGTTCCTCAGAAAATTATCTCGACATGCTCAATATTTTAAATAAATATTAAGAGAATTTTTCGGGTGGTTACACATGTCACTCGATCCGCCTCGGTCTCGGTCAGCTTCTGATCCCTTCAAACTCGGGATCAGATCTTGACCGTGGCGCCCGGGACGCTGGGGGCGCCCTAGTTGACCGGGTTAAACCTTATCCCTTAGCTTTGCAGTCTTGTGCTTCGATGGCTTGCTATTGGGGGCGCCCGGAGCGCTCGGGGCGCCCAGGAGCACGGGGGCACCCGGGACAGTAGCTGTCGAAGCTTGCTTTGCTTTCTTGTGTTATGTGTTTACCTTGGGGGCGCCCGGGACACTCCGGGCGCCCTGGTCAGCTGTTGCCTCATTCCTTTGAGGCTCTCTGAGCTGCAGACACTCGTTCCTTCGGTCCTGCATCCAGGGTTAGTCCAAAACACAATAAAATATTAGTTTATACAGCCTTAGCTGTCTTGGTTCTGACTTTGGGTCTCCAAAATGGAGCCATAGGTCGAACCGACGCCTACTGTTCCCTCGATGGGGAACGCGTCCTCACCTACTCCTCTCGGGAGAATGTACCTGATGCCAACCGCTCCTCTGGTTGGACTTTTGCCTGGCGGTCCTTTGCCAGGTCTTGGATACCAAGCTGTCCTTCGCCCGGTGCCTAGCTGTCCTTCGCTAGGGCTTTGTATCCTGGCAGCCCTTCGCCAGGTGCCTAGCAGCCCTTCGCTAGGACTTTGTTTCCTGGCAGCCCTTCGCCAAGTGCCTAGCAGCCCTTCGCTAGGACTTTTCCTGCACACTTTAGTAACATTGTTAGATCACTAATAAACTTAACTTTGAATCCTTTGCCAATATCAAAACAAGGTTCGATATGGTGCTTCCTGCACCAACAATCTCCCCCTTTTTGATTTATGGCAACACAATTCAAAGTTAAGTTAAAAACTTATAACAGTTAAGAACAAAAGGTAAACAATGAAGTATAACGGTTTATGAACAGAATTAATGTAGAGTTGAAAAAAATCTTTATTTCTCATACTCCCCCTAAAACCCTAAATACTTGTGTTATAAGGCACTTAAAACACTTAACTTTGACCTTTCCTCCCCCTTTGACATATATTAAAAACATACATGGGTGAACAAGGTTCTTAATAGGGAGTTTTGAGTTTTTGTAAAAATTTCTAAGTTTTTTGACACACTTAGACAATTTTCCATTTTGAAGAGCTTTGCAAGCCTAAATTTTGTTTAAAACCAAAAAAAATTACTTAGGTAAAATTTTGAATTCAAATTTCCCAAAAACAATTTGTTTACAAAAAAAAATTTTGCACACTTAAAAATATTTGTTTGGAATCACTTTGTGCATTTTGGAAAATAAGGTCTTTAAGAAATTTCTAGACAAGTTTTTTACCAAAAAACTTTACTAGGAAATATTTGGCAAAATTTTTGAACATGTTTTTTTTTGCTCAAACAAATTTTGTTTATTAAGGAAAAAAATTTACTTAGGAGAAGACATGCACTTAACAAAAATTTGAAACCCTTAGAAATACTTAGAAACTTTTGAAGCACTTTTTGAAAAAGAGATAAAGATTAAAACAATTTCTCTCTTTCCTGTCTCTCCCCCTTAATGTGAAATTCTTCTCCTAAGTTTTAAACCATTTCTAAGATAACCTTTCTAAAAAACGTTTAAGGAAGAATTTAATTTCTACTCTCCCCCTTGGCCATATATCAATAACAAAATATATTTTGAATGAAGTTTTTTTAAAAAAATTATATATCAGAGCCTATGAGTTTTGAAAACATAAAAATACATAGCATAATTCTTGAAAGTTCACAACTTAAATTGCACCCAAAAAAACTCCGCTTTGAAAGATATAGTGCAATTTTGGAAAAAGATTTTGTATTTGTAGTCAAGTCTTTAGAAAATTCAGGTACTTATAACACTATTGCTTTAGAAAGGTATTAGTACTTTTGAACACATTACATTTTGAAAAATAGAAGTACTTTTAAAGGATATCATGCAAGTTCTGACACAATCCTAGGAAACCTTGTTAACTACAAGATATTTTCCTAAGTGTCCTGGAAAATTTTCCAATGCCAAGTATTATTTCTAAGGTATTTCAAAAATAATTTTATAAGCCACAAAAAAATTTTAAAATAATATTTTGTAAGACAAATTACTTATGTTTTCGACACAATTTTGAAAATATAGTGTATGAAAACATATTATTTAGAAATGTTTAATAACTCTTTTAACTTGACCTCCCCCTAAATTTGATACAGTCCTTGGAAGCTTGTTGACCACAAGTATTCTTCCTCTGAGTTCTTAGGGTTCGATTTAAATTATAAGAATTATCTAATAACTTCAAAACAAATAATTACCAAAAAAAATATTTCAGAAATTCTTCTTTTGACTCAAACTCCCCCTAAATTTGACACATCCTAGGAGTCCTTGTAGATCATGAAGTGGAGCTTCCTCTGTGTCTTTAGGGTTTATTAAAATCAAAAGAATAATTTTGAACAATCTTCTGAGTATGATAACTTTCAAGATAAATTTTTGAAAACATAACTTGAAATGATAGCACAGTTTTCGAAAATCATGATGATAATTTTTCAACGAGATAGTAATATCGAGGGTTTTTGAATAAGTTTTAAAGCATAAGGTTTTTGAAAAATTTAAATTTTTCAAAAAAAAATTAAGAAGAACTCCCCCTGTATTTGACACAGTCTGTCTTTGTCTTTTATCTAAGTTCAGTGTTGACCAGGTTTGACTATATGGACTAGGGTTGACTATTTGGCTAAATCAGAATAAGCCCTAGACTCTATTTATTGTGATATTTGACAAAAAAATGTGATAAATGAAAAAGTAGGGTACAGTACAATAAATTAAAAATTAGAGGTAAGTTTGAATAATTTTTGCAAACTTTTTTTATTTAAAAGGATAGTGAATCATGCTTTTAGGTCCTAGATGTCTCACCCGGTTCTACGTGGTCAAACATGTTAACCTTATGGGTTGTGTGAGATAAATATTTAATTTTAACAAAAAATGGTTAATTTTGAAACATAAACCTTAGTTTTAAAAAAAATGATTTTTGAGGATTTTGAAATTAATTAAAATTTTAACTTTGAATTTAAAAAGTTAGTTAAATTAAATTTGAATGTTAAAAGTAAGATGAATTAAATTTGAATTTGAAAGTCAGATGAATTAAATTTGAATTTGATTGAATTAAATTTAATTTATTAAGATTTAATTTAATTTAATTGATTTAATTAAGATTTAATTGTGATTTAATTGAATTAATTAAGATTTGATTTTGATTTAATTAAGATTTGATTTTGATTTATCTGAATTAGTTGGTTGGGTTGGACTCAACTTTTAGGTCCTAAGCATCTCACCCATTTTTTAAGTGTCAAAACAGGATATCCTTAACTGTTTTGTGAGATGCATATTTTAATAGAAAGATTTATTTTAAAAAGGCCATGATTAATTTTGTAAAGTTAAATTAATTTTTAAACCCAATTTAAATTTATTTTGAAAAGAGATATTTGAATCTAAAATTAACTGAAAATTTGTATTAGATTTGAATTTAACAAAGAGTAAATTGAATTTGAATTTCAAAAATTGGCTTCCAGGTCTTGGCGAGGCACAAGGCCTTCTTTGGCCGTAGCCTTATTGGATCATCAACCCTTTCCTAGACAAAACCTTTTAGTGAAATTTCATCTTCAAAATTACTTTTTGGTAAATTCTGGTCTAACTAGTTTGGGTCTTGGATCGGTAGCTTCGGCTAGTTTCACCAGTCTAAAGAGACCAAATAGTGTATACTTGTCCTTATTAGAAAAGGCTTCCCTTAATTACTATCATCTCACCTCCACCCAATACTATGTTGTTCAAATTTCAGTTAAGTTTGTTCAGTCCTTATACTAGCCAATCCTATTTCTAAGCAATCAAAAAAAAAAAATAAAAAGCAACACACAATTAAAGCAAACAAGACAAAAATGATCTAAGATACATCATAATTGAAATAAAACTCTGGGTTTTTAAAATTAGCATGGTTGTGAATTAAGTTTTCTAACGTATTGACCTTAACTAATTTATACGAGTTAATCATGTTATTCAAGGTAAATATTGGATTTTTAAATATCGTTAATTTACCTTTTGATTCCCGGTTGGGAATCTCCCCCTTGATACTTGCCGTCTTTAGCATCTTGTAGTGGTCGCGAGTCATCCGGACCAGCTTCCGATCATCCCCTTCTTCGTCGTCAAATTCTGAGTCTGAGTTGGACTCAAGTATTGGTTGAGGCCTCTTTTGCAATTCTCTTGGAGTTTTTCCTGCAATAAAAACTATACCTTCCTCGACCATTGAATTATCAGCTTGATTATTTAATCTTAATTCAGAAAATGATTCAAAATTAATTACCGATTTTGTCTCAGAAAACTCGTCATTTGACTCTGGTTTGATTTCGACGTCGGGTGTCGAGTCTGTCTCAGCTACTTGTTCTTGAGCTTCTAAGATCTCAACATCGGAGCTCTCTTCGTGTAGATTGATTAGCTTTTCCCACATCTCCTTGGCATAGTTGAAGGATCCGTCAGTTCGTCTTTGGTCAGGCCACATTGTAAGATTGCTGTAGCCCTGGCATCAGTCTCGATCTTCCTCAGAGTTGGTTCGTCCAATTTGTCCCAGGCGATCGATGATATTCCATCTTCTGTGGGGAGGGAGAACCCTGTTTGAATGATCATCCATATGTCCATATGGGCCTTCAGATGGAACTCCATTAGACTTCTCCAGGAATTGAAGTTCTCGCCGGAGAATAGCGGTGGATGGGCACTGTTCCATTCTTGATTGGCCATTTAAAATGATCCTTGTACACAAAGAAATAACAGAAATGTACCAAGACTTTGTCTTGGATTAGTAGTGCGGGAGAAGGGAAAAAAATAGCCCAAAATAAATGTTGCATGAATTTCGAGGTGAAATAATAATAAAATAATAAAAAGAATTTATGAAAATTTTTTGAAAATGTTGATTTTGTCAATTCTGATAAATGATGAAAAAGTAAGAATTTAATGTTTAAAAAAAGTTTGCTTGAAATAAGGTAGCACGAATTTCGAGAAAAATATTAAAATAATAATAAAAAAAGTTTATGACAAATTTTTAGAAATTGATCGTTTTATTAATTCTGACTTATAGGAAAAAAATGAGCATTCAAAATTGAAAAAGGCGTAAAACGTTCAGATTTAGCGATAGAGAAATTACACAGCGAAAATTAAAACACAACACACGAACACGGGTAGTTTTACTTGGTTCGGAGCCTAGGTCGACTCCTACTCCAAGGCCCACAATCGTTGATCGTTTACTTTGGGCAATTCTATATGAGGCGCAAAAGCAGTTTACAAAGATTGATTACAGAATAAGTGCAGTAAATTAACAATCAACTCTTCTTTAACGACGTCCGGAGTAGATGGTATTTTCGGAGCGGGAGGACGTCGTCGGCGCTTGAGTCTCGAGTCAGGAGGTTTCTGGTGCAGAGCGCGGGAGCAGAAGAGCGTAGAAGCGTTGAATGAAAATGTTGTCTTGAGCCTTGGGGTCGAGGGCCCTTTATATAGCCCTGGGGGCGCCCGGAACGTCGGGGGCGCCCCCCCCCCCCCACGTGTCACTCGATCCGCCTCGGTCTCGGTCAGCTTCTGATCCCTTCAAACTCGGGATCAGATCTTGACCGGGGCGCCCGGGACGCTGGGGGCGCCTAGGTTGACCGGGTCAAACCTTATCCCTTGGCTTCGCTGGCTTGTGCTTCGATGGCTTGCTATTGGGAGTGCCCGGAGCGCTGGGGGCGCCCGGGAGCAACGGGGGCGCCCAGGACAGTAGCTGTCGAAGCTTGCTTTGCTTTCTTGTGTTTTGTGTTTACCTTGGGGGCGCCCGGGACACTCCGGGCGCCCTGGTCAGCTGTTGCCTCATTCCTTTGAGGCTCTCTGAGCTGCAGACACTCGTTCCTTCGGTCCTGTATCCAGGGTTAGTCCAAACACAATAAAATAATAAAATATTAGTTTATACAGCCTTAGCTGTCTTGGTTCTGACTTTGGGTCTCCAAAATGGAGCCCTAGGTCGAACTGACGCCTACTGTTCCCTCGACAGGGAACGCGTCCTCACCTACTCCTCTCGGGAGAATGTACCTGATGCCAACCACTCCTCTGGTTGGACTTTTGCCTGGCGGTCCTTTGCCAGGTCTTGGATACCAAGCTGTCCTTCGCCCGGTGCCTTGCTATCCTTCGCTAGGGCTTTGTATCCTGGCATTCCTTCGCCAGGTGCCTAGCAGTCCTTTGCTAGGGCTTTGTTTCCTGGCAGCCCTTCGCCAGGTGCCTAGCAGCCCTTCGCTAGGACTTTGTTTCCTTGCAGCCCTTCGCCAGGTGCCTAGTAGCCCTTTGTTAGGACTTTGTTTCCTGGCAGCCCTTCGCCAGGTGCCTAGCAGCCCTTCGCTAGGACTTTGTTTCCTGGCAGCACTTCGCCAGGTGCCTAGCATCCCTTCGCTAGGACTTTTCCTGCACACTTGAGTAACATTGTTAGATCACCAATAAACTTAGCTTTGAATCCTTTGCTAATATCAAAACAAGGTTCGATATGGTGCTTCCTGCACCAACACTATGGAGTTCACTTACGGTTTCATTCTCCTTCATGGAGAGGTTTTGGAGTTGGTTGAGGAACAAATCCCTCTTGGCGATTCTTGAATCTCGGGTGCCCTCGTGGAGTTCTATGAGCTTGTTCCACAAAACTTTCGCACTTGAAAATGGACCAACCTTGATGAGTTGGTCTTTGTTCATGCCACATTGTAGGGTCACCATCGCCTTCGCGTCGGCTTCACTCTTTCAGTTTTGTTCAGCAGACCAACGCCACGATTCTAGTTCTTTGCCTGTATCATCCTTAGGAGGGGTAAAACCCTCCTTCACAGCGAACCAAGTGTTGATATCCATCTTTAGGTAGTACTCCATCTTCGATCTCCAATATTGAAAATCTGCTCCATCGAAGAAGGGTGGACGAGTGGTGGAAAAACCTTCTCTCAAAGCCATTTTTGATAGCTCTCGGTTGTTAATCTGCTTGTATAGAGCCCCAAGCTCTGATACCACTTGTTGGACCTTGGATGGCTAGAGAGGGGGAGGGGGGTGAATGTAGCCAGACACCAAAACTTTACACTTATCGAAATTTCTGCGACTCAAAGATTAGTAGCACAGCGGAAGCAAAAGAAAACAGAGTATGCAGAAATAAAACCTAGCTAAGCACAAATGCAAAATGCAAACAAGAGAATTTACAAGGTTCGGGGATAACTTGCCCCTACTCCTTGGCGTGCCGTTAAGGTGGGCGATCCCTTGATCGTCGGCAGATCAAGCCCCGGTGAACATCGGATAAAATGCAACATCCTTCTCGGTGGAGTAACCTCTCCACAGCGTTTCAACAAGGATAAATGTTTAAGCACAATGAAACACAAGAAAGATCTTACTTAGCACTTAGGACAGCAAGAACTCAGACAAACTTCTCCCGAGCTCCACTCAGCGCAGATCTCACGCAAGAATCCCGTTCTTCGTGTCTTCTCACTGATGGACTCACCAAGCTTTCTGACTCTTCTTCCCAATGCTCAAGTAACAGATGGTTGCTTTAAAGGATTGCAGTTGCTTGCTCAAGATGATGGAACAACGGATCACACAAGCACAAGCACAAGTTGTAGCAAGAACACAAGCTGTAGCGTTTCTGATCAGAGTTTTTGAGACTTGTTTGCCACCAAGCGCTTAAGTCTCTTCCACTTAGCTCCAGGTCACCACCTCACTGCAGCCTCCAGCTGCTCACCTGCCAATGCCAACTACCACTGAGCTCTCCCTGGACTCCCTGAGCTTCCCTCAGTCAAGCTCCAGTCAGCAGCTCCAGTCAGCTGCTCCAGCCGTTGCAACCTGAGATGGCAAATGGACAAACTTGCTCCAAGGAAAGGCTTCCATTGACTCTCCTTGAGTGTTTGAATCCATCCCTGTCACCTGCACACTTAATAAGAGCATTAGCACAGCATATCAAGTATAGAATCAAGTATCAGATGTTAAGTGCAGAGAATCAGATGTGTTCAAACGCGATCAGAGCGTCTAACAGCGCGTTTGAATTAAAGTGATCGGTCACTGGAGCGATCAGGACTATCCCAGACCGATCAGGCTCCAACCTGATCGGTCCCTAGTGAGAAACTTGGGATCGCAAGCTCCTATGATAGGTCACCCTGACCGGTCACCAGATCGGTCACCAAACCGATCCTGCAATTAGCTTGCCACAATCCTGCTCAGAATCCACTGGCTAATCGGTCACCAGACCGATCAGGCCGATCCCAGACCGATCAGGCTCAAGCCTAATCGGTCAGGGTGAGAAACCTCGCGACAGTTGATCGTTCAGTCTGATGGGTCACGATTTCTCCCTGATCGATCACCAGACTGATCAGGAGCAGATCAGTGAGGTTCCCAAAAACCTACTGGATGACCCTTATCGGTCATCGGACCGATCAGGAGCAGAGCAGCAGAGGAACTCAACCCACTTGTGAGCTCCCTGATCGGTCACCAGATCGATCAGGAGCTGTGCAGTGAGTGAAACACATACTCCTCGATCGGTCACCAGACCGATCCACGAAGGAGCACCGTGCCAATCTCCCTGATCGGTCACCAGACCGATCCAGGGTTTCATCCAACCTAGCCCTCCAAGCTAGGACCTGACCCTCCAAGCCAGGATTTTTCACCTAACCCTCCAAGTTGGGACTTTTCACCCAACCCTCCAAGTTAGGTCTTTTCACCTAGCCCTCCAAGCTAGGACTTTTCATCCAACCTTCCAAGTTAGGACTTTTCCACACCTAGCCCTCCAAGCTAGGATTTTTCACACCTAACCCTCCAAGTTGGGACTTTTCACCTAACCCTCCAAGTTAGGACTTTTCACCTAGCCCTCCAAGCTAGGACTTTTCACCCAACCTTCCAAGTTAGGATTTTTCCACACCTAGCCCTCCAAGCTAGGATTTTTCACACCTAACCCTCCAGGTTAGGACTTTTCCACACCTAGCCCTCCAAGCTAGGATTTTCATCACACCTAACCCTCCAAGTTAGGATTTCATCAAACCTAGTCCCACTAGGTATGCCTAGTCCATGACCAGGACTTAAACCCAATCATAATCATAATCATCAATCTCAACTAAAATCGATGTCAACACTAAAACAACAATCAGGGTCAGACTGCATCAACAATCCACATATCATCCAGCTAAATAAAATGTATGAAAAATGTAAAAAATTAACCAATCCTAAACACACAAAACCGAAAACCTTACTCTGATACCAATTGTTAGAACCGGCTCGGCGGGTTTCATAAGCGAATACTTGGTCATCCTTGAGAGACCTCTCCATGGCCACGGATTAAAAATTTAATCCGAATGGAGACTCATCTCCCAATGACCATCTTGTCATCATATCGTTCGGTACAAATTACAACTTGGCCAATCACAAAGATGATGCCTTGTAATTCTCCTAACCGAACGACCGCCGAAGAGACGATGAGTGGATCGCCGGTTCTTGTGTTTATGATCGGGGTCCAATTAATAAATTATTAACCATGATTCAAAATCAAAATAATTAACTAATACACATAAAATGACAGAGCAAAACAATAAGGAACCAAAGGAACAATAGGAGCTAAGGAAAAGAATTATACCTTCCCTTTACCTCATACCCTTATCCCTTATGTCCCTTCTTTCCCGAACGTCGTATGGGCGATGAGCTACTGAGAACCGAGATCACCAAGGCGCTCCAAAAGAGTCTTCTTCTTGCCCTAGTCGAAACAAGAAACCCTAGAAACTAGGGTTTCCCTTGCGCCGGCACTCCCTTCCTCTTCCCTTGCGTCGCTGGCCACCAAAGCCACTTAAGCACCACCGGACTAGCTACAAACCTCGAGAGGAAGGAGAGAGTTACCCAACTGGCCAAAACACCCCTCCACTTCCAAGCTTATGGCGCCACCGCACACCTCCCTTACGCCGCATCCCACCGGCCGCCGACTACTCCTCCACCGCTGCTGAGAACCACAAAAGGAAGAGAAGGGTCCTTCCTTGTCTTTGTGAGTCCCAGCCAAGAGTTGGTGGAGAAGGGAAGAAGAATCGAGGTGGAGAAGCCCTCTTCTTCTATGCGCCGGTCGAAACCTAGGAGAGAGAAGAGAGAGAGAGGAGAGGAGAGAAAAGCCTAGGGTGTTAATTCATGGATTCTCCTTGGTTTCATGATCCCATGGCGTTTATATAGGGCTAAGGTAGGGACCAAGAGGAGGAGTTAGATCTTGGCTCACTAATGGATCTAAAACCAATCCATTAATTAAGATCCATTCCACTAAAGGATTTTAATTGAACTTCCTCACCAACCCCCATATTTTCATATGGGCTCCACTGATTATGAGTCATCTATCCCCCCATGTTTAAGATATCGAATGCCCGTCGATTAATTTAAATTACTGAAAATTTTAATTAATCGACTTCTGGCTACTTGACTAGTATCATTCTGTTGGTGCAAGTTGCATCAATGATGTTCACCTTTAAGTGTTTTAATGTTTGACAATACACTTAAGTCAGTGATACAATGAACAGACAAAGGGGAGCAAAGGAGAAGTAACCTAAGTTGAAGAAAAGTCCTAGGTAACCTAGGCATCGAAACCCTAAGACCCGGCAAAGGGCTACTGGGCACCTATCGAAGGGCTGCTAAGTATCGAAACCCCAAGACCTAGCGAAGAGCTCCTAGGCACCTAGCGAAGGGCTGCTAGGTATCGAAACCCAAGACCTAGCGAAGGGCTGCTAGGCACCTAGCGAAGGGCTGCTAGGCACCTAGCGAAGGGCTGCTAGGTATCTAAACTCTAAGACCTGGCGAAGGACTGCTAGGCACCTGGCGAAGGACTGCTAGGGAATGAAGACCTGGCGAAGGACTATTAGGCACCTGGCGAAGGACTGCTAGGGAATGAAGACCTGGCGAAGGACTGCTAGGCACCTGGCGAAGGACTGCTAGGTAATGAAGTCTTGGTCCAAGGGACTGAGCAACTTAGCTGAGCGATGACTAAGGACAGGAGTAGAGACGGGTCGGGGTTCGGGCGTCTCGAGATCCGGAGTAATCGGAGGCTAAGCAAAAGTCCACCCGAAGGACTGGGTGGCAACCGGCTCCTGAAAGGAGTAGGTGGAAGGCGCGTTCTCGGGGGTGAGAACATGCGCCGGTTCGACCTAGGGTTTCGTGCAAATCCGAAGTCCAAACTAAGTCCTTAAGCCTAATATTGTATGTATATATGCTTTGTGTTTGTGTATCTTGCAGGTATCAAGAACCGGAGACAAAGCAGGAAGGTTGCTGGAAAAAGGCTGATGGGGGCGCCCCCACTGTTGGGGGCGCCCAGAGCAAGGCTTAAAACCCAGTCTTGGGTTTAAACCATGATTGGGGGTGCCCGGAATGATGGGGGCGCCCAGAGTAATGAGGAAAATGCAGTTTTCGTGAAGTAAGCAGAATAGGTGTCAAGGGGGGTGCCCGGAAGGTCCGGGGCGCCCGGGTTGAAACCTATATTTGCTGTTTCAGGTTCGAAATGCAGATAAGCGCTTAGGAGGGCGCCCGGGAGGTCTGGGGTGCCCTGGTCAAAGATTTTATTACCTGCGGCGACGTAGGCGCAAGGATAAGGTTTGACCGAGTTATTAGGGGTGCCCCCGACATCCATGGCGCCCCCAGGAGTGCTATATAAGGGGCTTCGACCCCTCTGCTTGAAGAACAACTGCCAAGTACCATTCCAAGCATTCTGACCGACGACAACGCGCTAGAGACGAGGCTCTATGACCGGGAGGCTCCAGGAGGAAGTGCGCGACACTTCGGACGTCCAGATCGGCCGAGCTTCAGACTTTGTCTTGTTGGTTTGATTTTATTTAATTCCGCACTTAATTTTTCTATATTATTGCTTGTAAATCTTGCAATGTAAGTCGGGTTTCTCCACCTCCGGAAAGTTCGGGAAGGAGACCAATAGTGGACGGGCATTCCCGTGCATAGGCCTTGGATGTACTAACCCTGGGGGGTCGGGAACCAAGTAAAAATCCCGCTGTGTCCTTGTATTGTTTTCTTCATTCTGTTTGTCTTCCGATGCTACTAACTCTGAGTCTAGAATGAAGATTCGAAAGTTTTACGAAGGTTTCACGAAAGTTTTAAACGATCGATATTCACCCCCCCTCTATCGACGACACCGGTCCTACAATTGGTATCAGAGCCGAGCCGCTCTTCACCGGACTAACCGCCGACGAAGCAACGACGCCAGGAGTTGAGGGGGAGCCCAGGGGTGAATCAGGTATTTTTTTAATGTCTAATTTTAAATTGCATATTATTTGTTTCACATGCAGGGAGAGAGGGCACTATAAAAATCAGTGCCCTACTCGTAAGACTCGATCTACACCACCGGCGGCAAAGGAGGTACCAGCGCCAGGTGTCCGGAAAAACAAGGATCACGTACAATGCTTCAAGTGCGGAAAATCCGGACACTACAAGAACAAATGTCCGGCGAAGGTACGCAAGATTTATGTTCCAAAAATCTTTAAATTTCCTGCACTGCCTTGTGATAAAGTAGTTAATTTTTCTGATAAATTAGATTTACTGCATAGTAAAATTAATATTTTGCATGATAAATTAAAATGTGAATACGACTAAAATATCAGAAATTAATTGTTTAATTCAGAATATCAATTCAGAAATTTCTAAAATAAATTCTGATAAAATTATTTTAAAAATTTTAATTCTGATAAAATTAATTCTGAAAATTTTAATTCTGATAAAATTAATTCTGAAAATTTTAATTCTGATAAAATTAATTCTGAAAATTTTAATTCAGATAAAATTAAAACTAAGGATAAATTTGAATTCAAATTCAAAAATCTTAAGGATAATTCGGAATTCAAACTCGAAAATCCTAAGGATAATTCCGAATTCAAATTTGAAAATCTTAAGAATAATCCAGAAATTAATTATGAAAATCTTAAGGATAATCCAGAAATTAATTCTGAAAATCTTAAGGATAATCCAGAAATTAATTTTGAATTTCTTGAAAATATTGAAGATATGTCTGAGGATAATTCTGAGGATAAATTCGAAGATGAAATTCACCTAGATAATAACTTAATCATAGAAAATATTGAAGATTATTACAAAACCTTAATTAGTGGGCCACATTACTCCACCTATGTTGAGGACATTGAAAGATCTAATGTTGAAGAGGAGATAGAATTTTCTAAGATAAAGGCCATAGTCAATAAAAATTACAAAAATTCAAATAAATCAAAATTACTAGAAAAACTTGAAAAGATAGATAAAGATGAAGAAGAAATCTTCGAAATAATGAAAATGATGAATTTAAAACCACAATTATTAAATCATAATTATTCAAATTTAAATTAATTAAATCTTAATTATTCAAATTTAAATTAATTAAATCTTCTTTATTCAAACTTAAATTAATTAAATCTTAATTATTCAAATTCAAATTAACTAAATCTTAATTCTTCAAATTTAAATTAAATTCAAATTATATTCATATTAAATCTTAATTAAATTAAATTCAAATTAAAATAAAATTCAAATCAATTTCAAATTAAATCTTAATTAAATCAATTTCAAATTAAAACTTAATTAAATTAAATTAAATTAAATTAAATTAAATTTAAATTAAATTAAATTCAAATTAAATTAAATTAAAATTAAATTCAAATTAAATTAAATTCAAATCAAATTAAATTAAATTCAAATTAAATTAAATTCAAATTAAATCCTAATTAAATTCAAATTAATACAAATTAAATCCTAATTAAATTCAAATTAATACATATTAAATCCTAATTAAATTCAAATTAATCCTAATTAATACAAATTAAATCTTAATTAAATTCAAATTAAAATCAAATTAAATATTAATCAATTAAATATTAATTAAATCAATTAAAGTCAATAAAATATTAATTAATCAATTAAATTCAATTAAATATTAATTAATTCGAATCAAATTCAATAAAATCCTAATTAAATTAATTTATTTTAAGTCAAATTAATTCTAATTAAATTAAATTGTCTTAATTAAAATTAATTCAAATTAAATTAAATTAAGTCAAATTAATCAATTTCAAATTAATTTGAACTTCAATTAATTCTTAATTAACTTGAATCCAACTAACTCTTAAATAAATTAAACTTGAACTAAACTAAAACTTTACCCAAAACTATAACAATTAAAATTAATAACATTAAATATGTCAAAGTGGGATGACATATTCGCGGGTTCACATGACATGTATCAAAACGGGAATTTGATACATCATTAGAAACTTAAATAAAATGATTGGACTTGTTTGACTCATGCATAATTGTCATGACATGCATTTGCTACTTCTTTTAAATATATGACATGTCATTCATATTTAAATTTTATGCATATATTAGAACGGCTATAGGAAAAAGAATAATTGAAACTTGATCAACCTGGTATTGGGTGGCGGTGAGATGATAGTACGTTAGGGAAGCCAATTCTAATAAGATCAAGTACACTTGGTCTCTTTAGACTGGTGAAACTAGCCGAAGCTACCGATCCAAGACCCAAACTAGTTAGACCAGAATTTTTCAATAAGTAATTTTGAAAATGAACTTTCATTAAAAGGCTTTGTCAAGGAAAGGGTTGATGATCTAATAAGGCTACGACCAAAGAAGACCTAGTGCCTCGCCAAGACCTGGAAGTCGATTTTTGAAATTCAAAATTCAAGTTACTTCTTGTCAAATTCAAATCTAACACAAGCTTCAATTAAATCTTAGAATTAAAAAAAAATTAAGAAAAATGATTCAAGCATCTCACAATACACCTATAAGGCAACCATGCTTGCTGTATTGATAAATCTAAAATGGGTGAGATGTTAAGGACTAATGAATTGAAAAATATTCTTCAAAATTATTTTTCAAAATTATTAGAATATTTTCCTAAAAATATATTTTCAAAATAGTGCTTTAACATAATAATGTTTTTATGGAATTCATGCTTGTTTGATTGAATATATATATATTATATGTTTTCAAAAATTATATCCTTTGAAAATTATTTGACTCACTCAATTAGACACAAGCCTCTTAGGACAACACTAAAGTTCCTTAAGGCACTTAGTTAGAGTCAAACGGTGTTGGATGCAGGGGGAGTGTTTTGTTCCTTTTATTAAAAATATTTTTCGAAAACTGCACCTTAATTTGCATCACATATGTTTTCAAAATTATCTTCTTTCCAAATTGTGGCTTCAAAATTTATCTACTTGAAAATTATCGTTTCTTTGACTTTGATAAACCCTAAAGACACAGAGGAAAGGTCCACTTTATGATCTTCAAGGACTCCTAGGACGTGTCAAATTTAAGGGGAGTCTGACAAGTTTTAAATTATTTTGAAAATTATTATTCTTTTGATCTGAATCAAACCTTAAGACTCAGAGGAAGAGTACTTGTGGTCAACAAGCTTCCTAGGACTGAGTCAAGTTTAGGGGGAGGTCACATCAAAAGAACTATTTAATAACATATTTTCTTGAACAATATCTTCAAAATCTTGCTAAAAACATAAGTATTCTTTCGAAATACTATCATTTTTTTAAAAAAAATACCAGTATGTTCAAAAATTCATTTGCTTTTGATCAATTTCACAAAAAAATGTTTATCTTGAGTTTGGAAAATCTTCCAGGACACTTAGGAAAATGTCCTTGTGGTCAACAAGGTTTCCTATGATTATGTCAGACTGGAAGATAAACCAAATCAAGTATTATGACTTCAAAAATTTATACATTTTTCAAAATATACTTCAAAATGTATTATTCTATTTTTCAGAAGTTATGTGATTATTTTTATATTTACTTGGGTTGGAGAATTTCCAGGACACTTAGGAAATGTCCTTGTAGTCAACAAGGTTTCCCAGGATTGTGCCAGACTGGAAAAGAATCCTAGTCAAGTAAAATATGATGTTTCAAAAATTACTTATATTTTTCTAAAAGTCTCATCTTTTTCAAAAAGGTTAGTACTTGCAAAATATGGATAATATTTATATTTTCCAAAATAGCATTCTTTCAAAAGTTACGCATTTTCCAAAAGTACTTAATTATTCAAAAATTCAATACATTTTTCAAAGGTACTTATATTCTTCAAAAAATTACATAATTTTTCAAAGTACTAGTACTTTTCAAAGCATATAGCATCTTTTTCAAAATATGCATCTCTCAAAAAATTGCAATATATCATTCAAAATACAATGCTTTCAAAATTTTACATTAAGTATTTTCAAATAAAACCAAAGATCTTCATTGTTGGTGCAAGTATTCTCTTTTGTTTTTTTTGATGTATGACAAAGGGGGAGAGGTGTGCTTAAGTTAGAAGTTAGAAAAATTCTTCCCCTAAAAATAAAAAATGTAGTTTCAAAACTTATATCATTTTTTATCTTTATCAAACTTATATCATTTTTTCATTTTTTATCCCAAGGATAGTGAGTTAGCCCCATTTAAACCAATCTAACTTAAGTTAATGTCAAACATCAAAAAGGGGGAGATTGTTGGTGCCAGTTGCATCAATTATGTTCACCTTTAAGTGTTTTAATGTTTGACAATACACTTAAGTCAGTGATACAATGAACAGACAAAGGGGAGCAAAGGAGAAGTAACCTAAGTTGAAGAAAAGTCCTAGGTAACCTAGGCATCGAAACCCTAAGACCCGGCGAAGGGCTGCTGGGCACCTAGCGAAGGGCTGCTAGGTATCGAAACCCCAAGACCTAGCGAAGGGCTGCTAGGTATCGAAAGTCTAAGACCTAGCGAAGGGCTGCTAGGTATCTAAACTCTAAGACCTGGCGAAGGACTGCTAGGCACCTGACAAAGGACTGCTAGGGAATGAAGACCTGGCGAAGGACTGCTAGGCACCTGCGAAGGACTGCTAGGGAATGAAGACCTGGCGAAGGACTGCTTGGCACCTGGCGAAGGACTGCTAGGTAATGAAGTCTTGGTCCAAGGGACTGAGCAACTTAGCTGAGCAATGACTAAGGACAGGAGTAGAGACGGGTCGGGGTTTAGGCGTCTCGAGATCCTGAGTAATCGGAGGCTAAGCAAAAGTCCACCCGAAGGACTGGGTGCCAACCGGCTCCTGAAAGGAGTAGGTGGAAGGCGCGTTCTCGGGGGTGAGAACTTGTGCCGGTTCGACCTAGGGTTTCGTGCAAATCCGAAGTCTGAACCAAGTCCTTAAGCCTAATATTGTATGTATATATGCTTTGTGTTTGTGTATCTTGCAGGTATCAAGAACCGGAGACAAAGCAGGAAGGTTGCTGGAAAAAGGCTGATGGGGGCGCCCGCACTGTTGCGGGCGCCCAGAGCAGGGCTAAAAACCCAGTCTTGGGTTTAAACCATGATTGGGGGCGCCCGGAATGATGGGGGCGCCCGGAGTAAAGAGGAAAATGTAGTTTTCGTGAAGTAAGCAGAATAGGTGTCAAGAGGGCGCCCGGAAGGTTCGGGGCGCCAGGGTTGAAACCTATATTTGCTGTTTCAGGTTCGAAATGCAGATAAGTGCTCAGTGTTGGGACCGGGTGCATGTTGACATGGATACGGTTCATAATTTAAAAAAATAATTACGTGCAGCGGAAGAATTTGAATAAATAATTTCTCAAATTATTTTAACCACGTATCTAGAATGCAACCTTATGATGTGTGGACATGATCATAAGTTAAAATTTTAGAGAAAGTAAACTAATTTACTCAATACCTCCCGTAACTCGAAGTAAAGGACGAGATCCAACCGTAGCGTCCCTTGGAAGCTTCGCCTCTATTTGCGTCCACGCCGAGTTCTCTTCGGGATGACTTCGCAAAGCCACGAGTTTCGTGCCGACAAGAACTACTAGATTCTCCAAAGGCACAACTAGAATATCAAGAGAGAGAGATGGAAACTAACCACCAAGTAACGGAATCAAGATTCCGTGAAGGAAGGAAGGAAGGAGTTGCGACCCGCTTCGTCTTGGTGGTGGCTCACGGCAAGGGAAGGTGGCGTCGGCCCTAGAGGGATGGAGAGGGCGCCGACCCTATAGGGAGAGGGAGAGAAGGAGAGGAAGAGAGGCTAGGCAAGAATCCTTGATCACTTGAATTGATTTCCAAGCCTTGCCTATGCACCTTTATATAGTAGCCTCTTTATCGCCAAGTCTCCTCTTAACGGAATTTTTCATAAGAAATTTATCTCTATAAATTTTCTATGAATTATTCCGTTATACCAAGTTTTTATTATAACTCTATTTATAATAAAAACAACCATGTCTCCCCTTTTATTATGGAATAAAATTTATTATAAATTTTTCTTATCATGGAAAAATCAATTCATAATTGATTTTATAAAATAAAATAAACCATCCATGGTTTATTTTAATTTTCATAAAAAGAATAAATTTATTATATAAATTTTCTTATAATGGAAAATCATTCATAATTGATTTTATAAAATAAAAAAACCAATCCATGGTTCATTTTAATTTCCATAAATTTTTCTTATCATGGAAAAATCAATTCATAATTGATTTTATAAAATAAACCAATCCAAGGTTTATTTTAATTTCCATGAAAATAAATCTCTTTATATAAATTTCTTTATATAAATTTCTTTATATAAATTTATTTATCCATAATTTTATAAAACAAATCGCGCTTGATTTATTTTATAATTTAAACCAAATAAATTGGTTTCCCTCCTTTATTGTGGCCGGCCAAACCAAAGAGGGTGGGCACCCTCTTTGGCCGGCCACACCAAGCCAAACCCATTACGAATTAAACTCTTTTAATTCGTCCAATAAGCCTTCAAAAGACTTAGCCATTTTAAGCTTCCGATGCGCCTCTGATAAATTCAAATTCGACTTATTTCTCTTGATTAGAAAATCTAATTTTCAACTCGTTTTAAATCCCTCGGATTACTCGTAGTGCGTGTGACTAAATAGGCTTTCGATTTATGTTGGCCGTCTATAATCAACCAATTATAGAACGATCATGAGTGGCACCTAGTAGTACATCATGACCCCCAATTAATTGAAAGATCAACGGTTGACCTCAGAAATAATTCTGAAACCCTTCAGCAGCTCGAATGAATCGTGCCCCATTCCCTTCACCATCTTATACCCACTTGGTTCAGGACACGGTCTATGTGTGTCAGTCCCCACTAGGCTGACCACGTCACACCTAGCCCAAGTAATGTCTTTCTCGTCCAACGGATTCTAATTACTCTCATGTTTCCTAGAGATTCAAACTCGGAACATGTGATGCTCTGGCCAGAGGCTTCGAGTAACAATCCGACGATAGGCCTTGGGTATACATCTCCTCGCAAGGAGTGGTGAATCCTTTGTAGGCTGTTCAAACATCTTCAGGCACTTCGGCTTATACCCAATCATCCTGGGTCCACACCTCCTTAGAGATGCTTGCTTAAGATGTCAAAGTATAAGTCTCCGTGACCAAGATGACTTGAACACCGCAAGTCAAAGGAACATCGCACTTAAGCTGCAGTAAGAACTTCATTGACATATCTACATGTAGATTCCCATATGAAGTTTTACAGCCAGTCACTCCAATGAACTAGTTCCCTTAACTAGCATCCATGTTTATCTCCGGACATCCCAATGTCTCTAGCCAGTGAGAATCAGCTGATTAGAGAATAACCCATGCTGGTCTCAACAGAATTGATAGTGTCCGTATTTATCAATTCATCGACTAGGGACAATTTCAATACTTCACAATTGCACATGTAGAGATAATCACTAGTTGTGAATTCATCACAAATTCTCTCATACTGTGAATTGTAATGCGGACATTTAGTAGATGAGTTTAAGATCTCAATCAAATACATGAACATGTATACTCAAATAGTGAATATTCATTTATTAAAGTAAATGATTACAATCATAAGGCGATTGCCTTAGGACACTTCTCTCATATTACTAACAATCTCCCACTTGGCCTAATGCCAATCGCTACGGTATCCAATACCACAGGCTCTAACATGACCCTCAAACTTGCTTTGAGGCAAGGTCTTAGTTAAAGGATCCGCTAAATTCCTTTCAGTGGGAATTTTCTCAATTTGTATATCATTCCTACTTATAATCTCTCTGATCAGATGATAGCGGCGAAGCACGTGTTTGGATCGCTGATGAGACCTTGGTTCCTTTTCTTGTGCAATAGCTCCATTGTTGTCGCAGTAAACCGGTATTGCTTCATCAATGGTTGGAACCATACCAAGTACTGAGACAAACTTCTTGATCCAGACTACTTCTTTTGCTGCTTCCGAAGCCGCGATATATTCCGCTTCCGTGGTAGAATCGGCTACAGTGTCTTGCTTGGAACTTTTCCAACTTATTGCACCTCCATTCAAAGTAAATACGTATCCAGACTGAGATTTGGAGTCATCCTTATCTGTCTGAAAACTGGCATCTGTATACCCACGTATTACCATATCTCCTTCTCCATATATTAGGAACACATCCTTAGTTCTTCTTAAGTACTTAAGGATTGTTTTGACAGCCGCCCAATGATCCATTCCTGGATCTGACTGGTATCTGCTCGTGACGCTCAGAGCATACGATACATCGGGCCTAGTACATAACATGGCATACATGATAGATCCTATCGCGGATGCATAAGGAATCTTATTCATGCAAATCCTCTCGTCTTCTGTGCGCGGACACATAGACTTTGAAAGGTTGATCCCATGCCTGATGGGAAGGTAACCTTTCTTGGATTCCGACATGCTAAACCTTTTTAGCACTCGGTCTATATATGTAGACTGCGAAAGACCAAGCAACCATTTTGATCTATCTCTATAGATTCTAATCCCAAGGATATATGTTGCTTCTCCCAGGTCTTTCATGGAGAAAGTTTTGGACAACCAAATTTTAACTGATTGTAAGACTGATATATCGTTTCCTATAAGTAATATGTCATCGACATATAATACTAGGAATACGACTGCACTCCCACTAACATTCTTGTACACACAAGGTTTGTCAGGATTTTGTGAGAAATCAAACTCTTTGATTGTCTCATCAAAACGGATGTTCCAGCTCCTGGATGCTTGCTTCAGTCCATATATGGATCGTCGAAGCTTGCATATTTTGGTTTTATCAACCGATGTGAAACCTTCAGGTTGTATCATGTATACATCCTCAAGCAGGTTTCCATTAAGAAAAGCTGTTTTCACATCCATTTGCCATATCTCATAATCATAATGAGCTGCTATGGCTAGGAGCATCCGAATGGATTTAAGCATAGCTACTGGCGAATAGGTTTCGTCATAATCAATTCCTTGTTTCTGACGATATCCTTTTGCCACTAATCTAGCCTTAAAGGTAACAACATTACCTTCCATGTCGGTTTTCATCTTGAAAACCCACTTGCACCCTATGGGTTTAATCCCTTCAGATGGGTTAACCAAGTCCCATACTTGATTTTCGTACATGGAATCCATTTCCGACTTAATGGCTTCAAGCCATTTGTCCCTTTCTGAACTTTTCAGAACATCTTCATAACTGATAGGTTCGTCATCGCTTATGAGTAACACGTCATTCGATTCACTTATGAGAAATCCGTATCTCTCTGGAATATTACGTGTCCTATCAGACCTACGAAGAGGTGGTGTTGTTTTAGGTTCAACAATAGCTCATCACTATGAGTTATCGGTTGTGGGTCTAGACTAGGTGTCTTTGTAATGTCTATTGGAGTTTCATGAACTTCATCAAGTTCAATGCCACTCCCACTGTTTTCTTGTAAAAGAAATTCTTTTTCCAGAAATACAGCATGCCTTGAAACAAACACCTTTTGCTCCAAGGGATGATAGAATTGGTAACCCTTCGTTTCCTTAGGGTATCCAATAAATAGACATTTATCAGACTTAGCATCCAATTTGTCTGATACAGTCCGCTTCACATAAGCAGGACAACCGCATATCTTAAGGTGAGTTAAGTGAGGTTTCTTACTATTCCATATCTCATATGGAGTAGTAGAGACTACCTTGGTCGGGACTCTGTTTAGTAAGTAAACAGCTGTCTTAAGTGCATAGCCCCAAAAGGATTTTGGAAGAGTTGTATGGCTCATCATGGATCTAACCATGTCCATCAAGGTTCGGTTACGCCTTTCAGATACACCATTATGCTGTGGTGTATACGGCGGAGTCCATTGAGACAATATCCCATTGTCCCTAAGATAATCTTGAAACTCTTGACTCAAGTATTCACCACCCCGATCGGATCGAAGTATCTTAATACTTTTGCCAAGCTGTTTCTCTACTTCATTTTTGAATTCTTTGAATTTCTCAAAAGCTTCAGATTTGTGTTTCATCAAGAACACATACCCGAATCGTGAGTGATCATCGATAAAGGTGATGAAGTAGCTATAGCCTCCTTGTGCAAGAGTTGACATTGGTCCACATACATCAGTATGTATTAGACCAAGCAATTATCCCACTGGATTACCTTTTCCGGAAAAGGGTAATTTGGCTATCTTGCCTTTTAAGCATGATTCACATGTATCAAATGAACCGGGTTCAAATGATTCCAGAATTCCACATCGGTGTAATTTGGTCATGCATTTCTTACTTACATGGCCAAGACGACAATGCCACGTATAGGAGTCTATTCGATTATCTATTCGAGCATGTTTGTTGCTAACTTTGATATTGAAAACGTCACCGGATAAATCTAACGTGTAGATACCATTGCACAATGTTTCGGTCACATAAAGAACACCATTTAAAGTTATATAACAACAATTGTTAGTAAAAGTTAAATGATAACCCTTTTCATTCAACCATGAAATAGATACAATGTTCTTTATTAACGAAGGAACAAAATAACAATTATCCAATTCTAAGACAAGTCCAGTAGGGAGCTTTAGCAAATATGTTCCGATGGCAATAGCAGCAATCTTTGCTCCATTTCCAACTCGCAAATTCGCTTCTCCCTTGACGAGTCTTCTTCTATTCCTTAGCCCCTGTATGTCATTACATATATGTGAGCTACACCCAGTATCAAGTACTCAGGTGCACGAGGAAATAGAGTGACATTCAATAACGAAGATGCCTGAAGAGGATGGGGCATCAGATGCCTTCTTCTTCAAGGACTCAAGATAAACCTTGCAGTTTCTTCACCAGTGTCTCTCCTTGCCACAGTGATGGCAAGTGCCTTTTGGTGCCTTTTCAGTCTTTTTGGCCTTTTTCTTCCTTCCCTTGTTTTGTTCTTTGGGCTTCCTCTTAGAACCTTTCTTTGAGGAACCAACTAACAGTATCGTCTTCTGATCCTGCTTTACAGAAGGCTCTACAGTCTTCAGCAGGTTGAGCAACTCAGGAAACTGTTCTGGAGTTGCATCTTCAGGAGGACGGTTGGGAAGTTGTTCTTCAAGGACATAAGCAAACTTTTCTGCCTTGAGGACTATCCTCAGGTTTCTAAGCCAGTCCATGAAGTTTGGCCCAGTCAGCTTATTGGTGTCCAAAATGGAACGCAAATTCAGAAAAGGCATGATCAAATGATTATCCTAGAAATACAAATTGAGCTTATGTGAGAATAATGATAAAGAATGCATCAACATACATTAATTAAATCCTATTTATTTTTCGAATTGAATAACCCTTTTTTATCAATTCGGGAGATCGTAGGACCATCTCCAAATAGGTTGATATCCAACCATAGATAAGAACAACCATGGCTGTGGCCATCAAGTTATTCTTAGCTATGAAGGTAAGTATTTATACCGATTACATATCACATATATGTAACTATCACTTTATGCTATCAACTAATTGAATGTTTGCATAAATCATTGGGTTGTTAACTCATTAACAAGTATGCAACAATATACATAGCACCCAACTGCACCTCTCTTTACATCGACCTTGGCTGTGGCACAACAAATTGATGCTCCAAGCTTAAGGCTGACCCATTAATCAAGAAATAGTTTTAATATGGTTGGAGCTCATTCAACCGTTTAGTCAGGCTTGGATGTGTCCAACAACCAAAACTAAGGATTGACCTCTGACTCCAACTATATTAATCATAAACTAATTCCATGGTTTGAACATGTTGAGGTTCAAGCCGGGCATGGATGTGTCCATCAACCCAAACGAGAAACAAAACTCCGGTTTTAACCATATTAATGGAAGGTGTTAGCCTTAATATTTTGTAAGGGGTTTTGGGTATCATCCTTTTCTTTCTAAGCACATTCATGACACATAATTATGTCATGTACTAACGATTTCCTTAATAAAGTATGTATGTGACTTAATTTATCAAGTCTCATTAATTGAATTAGGAACCGAATTTCCTAATTCCAATTTCATACTTTATTCAAGGAATTGTTTTGGGAAACAATTTCCTAAATTGTCATAATCAATTTCGGAAATAATATGTTTAAGACTTTGATTTCTCTAAATCAAATCTTATTAAATTAAGAGACAGATTCCCTTAATTCAACCACATATTATTTTCATGAAAATCTTATTTAAGAAAACTCTATAGGAAACTATTTTCCTAATTAATTTTAGAGACAACAATATGTAAGAGCATCACCTCTTAAATCAAATAAGGAAATTATCGTTTGAGAATCACCTCAAAATTTCCAAGATTTGATTATATATTTTATTTATGGATTTACTAATTACAACAAAATATTTTCTTTGGGTGGCTCCCCGAGGCTCAGATACCCAAAAAAAAGGAATTTGTTGTAACTCTAATTTGGTCCGCTCCCCGAGGCGTAACCAAATTAAACATGACAATTTTATTCAAAATTAGGAATTTAAATTACAACAACTAACTTTAAATTGGACGGCTCCCCGAGGCTCAATCCAAAATAAAGAATTTTGTTGATAATTTAAAACCAATTCGAATTTAATTGTCAATTAATGATCCATAAATTTGTCTAGACTTTCTTTGAAAGAAAGTGGCCAAAATTATGAGATTTCATAATAGGTTTTCAGAATAATTGTAAGTTTCTGGTACAAAGAAAACTTACATATTTCCAAAATTGGAAAATTTCAAAATAGGAAATTTCCAAAATTGGAAAGTTTCCAAAAATGGGAAGTTTTCACAATTATCATAAAATTTCAGAAACTTGGATATTTCAAAAGTTTGCGAAATTTCATGAGGATTTCCAAACTTTAAAATTCCTAAATCTAAAATTTATCATAATTGGAAAGTTTCAATAATTAAAAAATTTTCCAAAATTGAGATCATGACAAAGTTTTCCGCAAAACAATTATATGATTATGTCGAACACTAACCGGCTCTGATACCACTATTGGGACCGTGTGCATGTTGACATGGATACGGGTTCGTAATTTAAAAAAATAATTACGTGCAGCGAAAGAATTAGCATAAATAATTTCTCAAATTATTTTAACCACGTATCTAGCATGCAACCTTATGATGTGTGGACATGATCATAAGTTACAATTTTGCAGAAAGTAAACTAATTTACTCAATACCTCGCGTAACTCGAAGTAAAGGACGAGATCCAACCGTAGCGTCCCTTGGAAGCTTCGCCTCTATTCGCGTCCACGCCGAGTTCTCTTCGGGATGACTTCGCAAAGCCACGAGTTTTGTGCCGACAAGAACTACTAGATTCTCCATAGGCACAACTAGAATATCAAGAGAGAGAGATGGAAACTAACCACCAAATAACGGAATCAAGATTCCGTGAAGGAAGGAAGGAGTCGCGACCCGCTTCGTCTTGGTGGTGGCTCACGGCAAGGGAAGGTGGCGCCGGCCCTAGAGGGATGGAGAGGGCGCCGGCCCTAGAGGGAGAGGGAGAGAAGGAGAGGAAGAGAAGCTAGGCAAGAATCCTTGATCACTTGAATTGATTTCCAAGCCTTGCCTATGCACCTTTATATAGTAGTCTCTTTATCGCCAAGTCTCCTCTTAACGGAATTTTTCATAAGAAATTTATCTTTATAAATTTTCTATGAATTATTCCGTGATACCAAGTTTTTATTAAAACTCTATTTATAATAAAAACAACCATGTCTCCCCTTTTATTATGGAATAAAATTTATTATAAATTTTTCTTATCATGGAAAAATCAATTCATAATTGATTTTATAAAATAAAATAAACCAATCCATGGTTTATTTTAATTTCCATAAAAAAGAATAAATTTATTATATAAATTTTCTTATCATGGAAAATCAATTCATAATTGATTTAATAAAATAAAATAAACCAATCCAAGGTTTATTTTAATTTCCATGAAAATAAATCTCTTTATATAAATTTCTTTATATAAATTTCTTTATCCATAATTTTATAAAGCAAATCGCGCTTGATTTATTTTATAATATAAACTAAATAAATTGGTTTCCCTCCTTTATTGTGGCCGGCCAAACCAAAGCACCCTCTTTGGCCGGCCACACCAAGCCAAATCCATTACGAATTAAACTCTTTTAATTCGTCCAATAAGCCTTCAAAAGACTTAGCCATTTTAAGCTTCCGATGTGCCTCTGATAAATTCAGATTCGACTTATTTCTCTTGATTGGAAAATCCAATTTTTAACTCGTTTTAAATCCCTCGGATTACTCGTAGTGCGTGCGACTAAATAGGCTTTCGATTTATGTTAGCCGTCTATAATCAACCAATTATAGAACGATCATGAGTAGCACCTAGTAGTACATCATGACCCCCAATTAATCGAATGATCAACGGTTGACCTCAGAAATAATTCAGAAACCCTTCAGCAACTCTAATGAATTGTGCCCCATTCCCTTCACCATCTTATACCCACTTGGTTCAGGACACGGTCTATGTGTGTCAGTCCTCACTAGGCTGACCACGTCACACCTAGCCCAAGTAATGTCTTTCTCGTCCAACGGATTCTAATTACTCTCATGTTTCCTAGAGATTCAAACTCGGAACATGTGATGCTCTGGCCAGAGGCTTCGAGTAACAATCCGACGATAGGCCTTGGGTATACATCTACTCGCAAGGAGTGGTGAATCCTTTGTAGGCTGTTCAAACATCTTCGGGCACTTCGGCTTATACCCAATCATCCTGGGTCCACACCTCCTTAGAGATGCTTGCTTAAGATGTCAAAGTATAAGTCTCCGTGACCAAGATGACTTGAACACCGCAAGTCAAAGGAACATCGCACTTAAGCTACAGTAAGAACTTCATTGACATATATACATGTAGATTCCCATATGAAGTTTTACAGCCAGTCACTCTAATGAACTAGTTCCCTTAACTAGCATCCATGTTTATCTCTGGACATCCCAATGTCTCCAGCCAGTGAGAATCAGCTGATTAGAGAATAACCCATGCTGGTCTCAACAGAATTGATAGTGTCCGTATTTATCAATTCATCGACTAGGGACAATTTCAATACATCACAATTGCACATGTAGAGATAATCACTAGTTGTGAATTCATCACAAATTCTCTCATACTGTGAATTGTATTGCAGACATTCAGTAGATGAGTTTAAGATCTCAATCAAATACATGAACATGTATACTCAAATAGTGAATATTCATTTATTAAAGTAAATGATTACAATCATAAGGCGATTGCCTTAGGACACTTCTCTCATATTACTAACACTCAGGAGGGCGCCCGGGAGGTCCGGGGCACCCTGGTCAAAGATTTTATCACCTGCGGTGAGGTAGGCGCAAGGATAAGGTTTGACCGAGTTATTAGGGGCGACCCCTGTTGGGACCGGGTGCATGTCGACAAGGATACGGGTTCGTAAAATTTTAAATTTTTACGTGCAGCGGAAGAATTAGCATAAAATAATTTCCTAAATTATTTTAACCACGTATCTAGCATGCAACCTTATGATGTGTTGACATAATCATAAATTAAAACTTTGCGGAATGGTAAACAAATTTACTAAGTACCTCTCGTAACTCGAAGTAAGGGACGAGATCCAACCGTAGCGTCCCTTGGAAGCTCCGCCTCTATTCGCGTCCACGCCGAGTTCTCTTCGGGATGACTTTGCAAAGCCACGAGTTTTGTGCTGACGAGAACTACTAGATTCTCCGACGACACAACTAGAAGAACAAGAGAAAAGATAAGAAACTAACCACCAAGAATTCGGAATCTAAATTCCGAGAAGGAAGGAGATAACACCCGCTTCTTCTTCTTCTTCGTTGGCTTCTCCTTGGTGTTGATAGCTCACGGCAACAATAGGAGAAGTTAGAGCACCGGCCCTAGGGTTTGCAAAGGGGGGCGCCGGCCCTAATCCTCAAGGAGGGTGCCGGCCCTAAGGGGATGAAAGAAGAGAGAATAAGAGAGAGAGGGAGAGATTAGCTCTATACCAATTGACAACTCAATTGGAATTAAGGGCTTGCCTTTGGTTCCTTTATATAGTGGCATCTCCCTTGCCAAGTCTCCCTCTTAACGGAATTTTCATAACAAATTTATCCTATAAATTCTCTTATGAATTATTCCGTTTAAACCAAGTTTTATTATAACTAACTTTATAATAAAACAAATACTTTCTCTCTTTTAATTATGGAATAAAATTTGTATAAAATTTTCTTATCATGGATAAATCAATTCATAATTGATTTTATAAATTAAAATTAAACCAATTCATGGTTTATTTTAATTTCCATAAAAAGAATAAATTTACTACAAATTTCTTTATAAATCTCTTTATATAAATTTCTTTATATATCAATTTATTTATCCATAATTTATAAAACAAATCGCACTATATTTATTTTATTAATTAAACCAATTAAATTGGTTTCTTCCCCTTTAATGGCCGGCCACAACAAAGAGGTTTGGCACCCTCTTTGGCCGGCCAAACCAACCCGAACCGATCGCGAATTAAACTCATTTAATTCGCCCAATAAGCCTTCAAAAGACTTAGCCAGTTTAGCTTCCATTGCGCCTCTGACAAATTCAGATTCGACTTATTTCTCATGATCGGAAAATCCAATTTTCAACTCGTTTTAAATCCCTCAGATTACTCGTAGTGCGTGTGACTAAACAGGCTTTCGATTTGTGTTGGCCGTCTATCATTAACCAATTATAGAACGGTCATGAGTGACACCTAGTAGTACATCATGACCCCCAATTAATCGAAAGATCAACGGTTTGACCTCAGAAGAAATTATTCTGAAACCCTTCAGCAGCTCTAATGAATCGTGCCCCATTCCCTTCACCACCTTATACCCACTTGGTTCAGGACATGGTCTGTTTGTGTCAGTCCCCACTAGACTGACTACGTCACACCTAGCCCAAGTAGTGTCTTTCTCGTCCTTTGGATTTCTAATTACTCTCATGTATTTAAGAGACTCGCACTCTAAACATGATATACTCTGGCCAGAGGTTTTAAGTAACAATCCGACGATAGGCCTGGGTATACATCTCCTCGCAAGGAGTGGTGAATCCTTTGTAGGCTGTTCAAACATCTTCGGGCACTTCGGCTTATACCCAATCATCCTGGGTCCACACCTCCTTGGAGATGCTTGCTTAAGATGTTAAAGTATAAGTCTCCATGACCAAGATGACTTGAACACCGCAAGTCAAAGGAACATCGCACTTAAGCTGCAGTAAGAACTTCATTGACATATCTACATGTAGATTCCCATATGACGTCTTACAGCTAGTCACTCCAATGAACTAGTTCCCTTAACTAGCATCCATGTTTATCTCCGGACATCCCAATGTCACCAGCCAGTGAGAATCAGCTGATTAGAGAATAACCCATGCTAGTCTCAACAGAATTGATAGTGTCCGTTTTTATCAATTCATCGACTAGGGATATTTTCAACACTTCACAATTGCACATTTAGAGATAATCACTAGTTGTGATCCCATCACAAATTCTCTTATGCTGTGAATTGTATTGCGGACATTCAGTAGATGAGTTTAAGATCCCAATCAAATACACAAAACATGTATACTCAAATAGTGAATTATCATTTATTAATATAAATGTTTACATCATAAGGCGATTGCCTTAGGACACTTCTCTCATATTACTAACAAACTCCCACTTGGCCTAATGTCAATCGCTACGGTATCCAATACCACAGGCTCTAACATGACCCTTAAACTTGCTTTGAGGCAAGGCCTTAGTTAAAGGATCCGTTATATTCCTTTCAGTGGGAACTCTCTCAATTTGTATGTCATTCCTACTTATAATCTCTCTGATCAGATGATAGCGTCGAAGCACGTGTTTGGATCACTGATGAGACCTTGGTTCCTTCGCTTGTGCAATAGCTCCATTGTTGTCGCAGTAAACCGGCACTGCTTCATCAATGGTTGGAACCACACCAAGTTTGAGACAAACTTCTTGATCCAAACTGCTTCCTTTGCTGCTTCCGAAGCTGCGATATATCCGCTTCCGTGGTAGAATCCGCTACGGTGTCTTGTTTAGAACTTTTCCAACTTACTGCGCCTCCATTCAAAGTAATACGTATCCAGACTGCGATTTGAGTCATACTTATCTGTCTGGAAACTGGCATCTGTATACCCACGTATTCCATATCTCCTTCTCCATATATTAGGAACGCATCCTTAGTTCTTCTCAAGTACTTAAGGATTGTCTTGACAGCCGCCCAATGATCCATCCTGGATCAATTGGTATCTGCTCGTGACACTCAAGCATATGATACATCGGGCCTAGTACATAACATAGCATACATGATAGATCCTATCGCGGATGCATAAGGTATCTTATTATGCAAATCCTCTCGTCTTCTGTGCGCGGCACATAGACTTTGAAAGGTGATCCCATGCCTGATGGGAAGGTAACCTTTCTTGGATTCCGACATGCTAAACCTTTTTAGCACTCGGTCTATATATGTAGATTGCGAAAGACCAAGCAACCGTTTTGATCTATCTCTATAGATTCTGATCCCAAGGATATAGGTTGCTTCTCCCAGGTCTTTCATGGAGAATGTTTTGGACAACCAAATTTTAACTGTCTGTAAGACCGATATATCGTTTCCTATAAGTAATATGTCATCGACATATAATACTAGGAATACGACTGCACTCCCACTAACCTTCTTGTACACACAAGGTTCGTCAGGTTTTTGTGAGAAATCAAACTTTTTGATTGTCTCATCAAAATGGATGTTCCAGCTCCTAGATGCTTGCTTCAGTCCATATATGGATCGTCGAAGCTTGCATACCTCGATTTTATCAACCGATGTGAAACCTTCAGGTTGTATCATGTATACATCCTCAAGCAGGTTTCCATTAAGGAAAGCTGTTTTCACATCCATTTGTCATATCTCATAAACATAATGAGCTGCTATGGCTAGGAGCATCCGAATGGATTTAAGCATAGCTACTGGCGAGTACGTTTCGTCATAATCAATTCCTTGTTTTTGACGATATCCTTTTGCCACTAATCTATCCTTAAAGGTAACAACATTACCTTCCATGTCGGTTTTCTTCTTGAAAACCCACTTGCACCCTATGGGCTTAATCCCTTCGGGTGGTTTAACCAAGTCCCATACTTGGTTTTCATACATGGAATCCATTTCCGACTTCATGGCTTCAAGCCATTTGTCCCTTTCTGAACTTTTCAGAACATCTTCATAACTGATAGGTTCGTCATCGCTTATGAGTAACACGTCGTTCGATTCACTTATGAGAAATTCGTATCTCTCTGGAATATTGCGTGTCCTATCAGACCTACGAAGAGGTGGTGTTGTTTTAGGTTCAACTGATAGCTCATCATTATGAATTATCGGTTGTGGGCCTAGACTAGGTGTCTCTGTAATGTCTATTAGAGTTTCTTGAACTTCATCAAGTTCAATGCCTACTCCCACTGTTTCTTGTAAAAGAAATTCTTTTTCTAGAAATACAGCATTGCCTTGAAACAAACACCTTTTGCTCAAGGGATGATAGAATTGGTAACCCTTCGTTTCCTTAGGGTACCCAATAAATAGACATTTATCAGACTTAGCATCCAATTTGTCTGATATAGTCCCTTCACATAAGCAGGACAACCCCATATCTTAAGGTGAGTTAAGTGAGGTTTCTTACTATTCCATCTCATATGGAGTAGTAGAGACTACCTTGGTCGGGACTCTGTTTAACAAGTAAACAGCTGTCTTAAGTGCATAGCCCCAAAAGGATTTTGGAAGAGTTGCATGGTTCATCATGACTAACCATGTCCATCAAGGTCGGTTCGCCTCTCAATACACCATTATGTGTGGTGTATACGGCGGAGTCCATTGGGACAATATCCCATTGTCCCTAAGATAATCTTGAAACTCTTGACTTAAGTATTCACCACCCCGATCGGATCGAAGTATTTTAATACTTTGCCAAGTTGTTTCTCTACTTCATTTCTGAACTCTTTGAATTTCTCAAAAGCTTCAAATTTGTGTTTCATCAAGAACACATACCCGAATCGTGATGATCATCGATAAAGGTGTGAAGTAGCTATAGCCTCCTTGTGCTAGATAAAGGTGANAAAGTTTTTACTTAACATTGAATTGTGTAAAATTGCTATACTTCATTATTTATACTTCATTTAATTATGTTCTTAACAGTTATAAAGTTTTTTACTTAACTTTGAATTGTGTTGCCATAATCAAAAAGGGGGAGATTGTTGATGCAGGAAGCACCATATCGAACCTGGTTTTGATATTGGCAAAGGATTCAAAGTTAAGTTTATTTGTGATCTAACGTTGTTCACTGAGTGTGCAGAAAAAGCCCTAGCGAAGGACTGCTAGGCACTGGTAAAGGAATGCCAGGAAAGAAAGCCCTAGCGAAGGAATGCTAGGCACTGGCGAAGGACTGCCAGACAGGAAAAGCCCTAGCGAAGGAATGCTAGGCACTGGCGAAGGACTGCCAGAATGGACAAAGCCCTAGCGAAGGAATACTAGGCACTGGCGAAGGACTGCCACAGGACAAGCCCTAGCGAAGGAATGCTAGGCACTGGCGAAGGACTGCCAGAAAAAAAACCTAGCGAAGGGCTGCTAGGCACCAAGCGAAGGGAAGCTTGGTAACTCAAGACCTGGCGAAGGACTGCTGGGCAAAAGTCCAACTGGAGGATCCGGTTGGCACCAGGTAAAACTCTCCCGAGAGGAGTAGGTGAGGACGCGTTCCCCTCGAGGGAACATTAGGCGTCGGTTCGACCTAGGGCTCCATTTTGGAGATCCAAAGTCAGAACCAAGACAGCTAAGGCTGTTTTAACTAACTTATTATTTGCTGTTTTGGACTAACCCTGGATGCAGGACCGAAGGACTGTGTTTCTGCAGCTCAGAGAGCCTCAAAGGAGTGAGGCCGTAGCTGAGTAGGGCGCCCCGGATGTGTCGGGCGCCCCAGAGTCAACCCAAAGTCAGTAGAGAGGTAAACGCCCCGACAGCAGCGCAATTGGGGGCGCCCCGCGTGTCTTGGGCGCCCACTGTGCCACGCCACTGAAGGCGGCTGCAAGCTCACCCTCTGCGAAGCCTCGGTGATAAAGTTTTGACCCGGTCAATCGGGCGCCCCGTGCGGTCGGGCGCCCCAGTCAAATACAATCCCGAAGATAACGAGATCAGCTTTGACTAGAGCATCGCCGGATCTGCAGCCTACGTGGGGGGCGCCCCGAGCATGTCGGGCGCCCCCTGCCCTATATAAAGAGGGCCTCGACCCTCTTCAAGACAATCAATTGCTTCGACGCTTCTGCGCTCTTCTGCTTCCGCGACACGCTTCAGAAATCTTCCAACTCAAGTGACGACGTCCTGCTGCTCCGCAACTTTGATCTACACCGGACGTCGGTAACGAAGAGCTCTGTATTTAAAGTTTACTATTCTGCCTTATTGTAAAATCTATTTGTAAACTTTGCGAACTTATAGAATTGCCCGCAGAAAACGGTCAACGACCGTGGGCCTTGGAGTAGGAGTCGACCTAGGCTCCGAACCAAGTAAGACGATCGTGTTAGCGTTGTTTTACTCTATTTTATTCCGCTGTGCACTTGCTCTTTTAAATCCGAACGAATTGCGACATTCACCCCCCTTGAGAGCAAAGGGTTTTCAACTTATAAATTCAATTTGAGGCTCATTGTGACATTAGTTTTGGGCTAATCACCGGCCAAAGAGGGTATTAACCCTCCATGTGGTGGCCGGCCATTAAAGGGAATTAAATCAATTTATTTGGTTTAATTAATAAGATAAATCAAGCATGATTTATTTTATGAATTATGGATAAATAAATTTGTATAAAGAAATTTATATAAATAAATTTATAGAAATTTATTCTTTTATGGAAGATTAAAATAATCCATGAATTGAGTTTATTTTAATTTTATAAAATCAATTATGAATTGATTTTTCCATAATAAGAAAGTTTATAAATTTCTTATAAAATTTATTCCATAATTTAAAGAGAAGAAGAATTAGTTTTTATTATAAATTAGTTTATAATAAAGACTTGGTTTAAACGGAATTAATTCATAAGAATTTATAGGATAAATTTCTTATAATAAATAATTAGTTTTATTATAAAGTTAGTTATAATAAAATTCATAAGAAAATTTATAGAATAAATTTCTTATGATAACTAATTTGTTTTATTATAAATGGTTATAATAAGACTAGGCTTAAAGGGAATAAGCAATAAGAAAATTTATAAGATAAATTTCTTATAACTAATTCCGTTAATTCCATTAATTCGGTTTAGAGGGAGACTTAGCAAAGGAGTTGCTACTATATAAAGGAACCAAAGGCTAGCCCTTAATCACAATTCAAGTAATTGAATCATAGAGCTCTCCCTCTCTCTCTTAATCTCTTCTCTTCTCTTCTCCCTCTCCCTCTCTTGCCTAGGGCCGGCGCCCACTTGGAGCCTAGGGCCGGCGCCCACTTGGTGACTTAGGGCCGGTGCAACTCCTCCCTTAGTTGAGGTTGGCGTGAGCTTCAAGAAGAAGAAGGAGAACCCGAACGCGAAGAAGAAGAAGCGGATAGCGATTCCTCTCTTCCCGGAATTTGATTCCGTTAATTCGTTGGTTAGTTTTTCATTATTTTCTCTTATCCTTCTAGTTGTGCCTTCCGAGAATCTAGTAGTTCTCGTCGGCACAAAACTCGTGACTTTGCTAAGTCATCCCGAAGAGAACTCGGCATGGACGCGAATAGAGGCGAAGCTTCCAAGGTACGCTACGGTTGGATCTTGTCCCTTTCTTCGAGTTACGCAAGGTACAAAAGTAAATTAGTTTACTTTTTTGCAAACTTTTATTTTATGATTATGTCGATACACTATAAGGTTGCATGCTAGATGCGAAGTTAAAATAATTTAGGAAATTATTTTATGCAAACTCTTCCGCTGCACGTAAAAATTTTAAATTTTACGAGCTCGTATCCTTGTCGACATGCACCCGGTCCCAACACTAGGGTACTCCAAAAATTCCCAAAAATTATACTTAACCTCTAAACATCATAAGGGAACATTAAATAACATTATACAAATTTTTAGCATAATTATAGACCTTAAAATCCTTGTGGCCGAAACCCATAAACCTAGGATTCTTGATTTTCTTTCCTTTCAACATCAAATCCAAAAACCAACCAATATATCATGCTAAAAATCATGGAAATCATAAGGAACTATTATGCCACAGGTGAGGGAGTCTTACCTTGGGTTTCTTGATTTTTCAAACCTTGAAAGAAGAAGATGATTGCAAAATCTTTGGATCCTTGCCTCCTTGTCCTTGTATCCTTGGAAAACCCTTAGATCTTGGGGATAAGACTTCTTGTGGAGATTTTCCAAGGGGAAACCCTTCCTTGGGTGTTCGGCTAGGATGAGGGAAGGAGGAGTTTCGAAAATTCAAGTAATGGGAAGAAGAGGTAACTCCCAAAACCCCCCTTTTATAGCCCATTAAGGAGGTAAATGAAGAGTCTCTCCATGACCCTTCATCTTCTTCTATGCTTTAACCAATATCCACTTCATTCCCTCATAACATTACCTTGCTAGGTGAGTTGGTTAGTGCGTACATGTACTAGAGGTCCAAGGTTCAATCCTTGGTCCATGCACCTTATTTTTATTTTATTTTTCTTTTTATTTCCCTAAAATTCTGAAAATCCTTTAAAAATTCCCCCATAATTATGTTAATATTTCTTATTAAAATCTCTTTATATTTATACTAATTTTCACCTAAAATCCACCAAAAATTATGGTACTAGAAAGCCCATATAAGGCCCATTAGTGCCCTTTTTCCCAATTTAAATGAGAAAACATGGATTTTCTAGGCCAAGGTTCGCCTTAATATTTCTAGGTTCCTCAGAAAATTATCTAGACATGCTTAATATTTTAAGTAAATATTAAGAGAATTTTCCGGGTCGTTACATTAGGAACCCACTGCTCTGCTCATGATCGGTCTGGTGACCGATCAGGGAGAAGACAGTTTACTCACTGCTTGGCTCCTGATCGGTCTGGTGACCGATCAGGGAGCATACAGTGGGTTTTGGGTACCTTACTGATCTGCTCCTGATTGGTCCGGTGACCGATCAGGGATACTGTTCAGATCGGTCTAGAGAACGATCAAGTGTCGCGAGGTTCTCACTATAACTGATCAGGATGACTCCTGATCGGTTAGGAAGTAGCCTGATTGATCTGGTGACCGATCAGGCTGGAGCCTGATTGGTCTGGGGATCGATCTGGAGTGTGTAGCAGAATGCTGGATTGGTCTGGGGACCAATCAGGAGTGTGCAGAAGACTACTGGATCGGTCTGGTGACCGATCAGGGTTCTTCCTGATCGGTCTGGGGACCCATCAGGAGCAGAACTTTAATTCAAATACGCTGTCAGACGCGCTGATCGCGTCTGTTTTCCCTGCCGATTCTCTGATACACTGCTGATATGTTTTGTTATGCATTGCTAAGCTTCTGTTGGAGTGTGCAGGCTTTACAGGGATGGATTCAAACACTCAAGGAGGATCAAAGGGAGGCTTTCCGTTGAGCAGGTTTGACAGTTTTCCATCGCAGGTAACAACGGGCGCTGCTGGCAATAACTGTAAGCTGACCTGGGGCTGGGGCTCGACTGAGGAGAGTTCAGTGAGTCCAGAGGAGGTCAGGGGGAGCTGGCTTGTTGCAGGTGAGCAGCTGGGAGCTGAGTGGAGCGTCTGTTGGCTGGCGATGGCAGCAGGTTAAGTTGTGGCGGGGAAGAAGAGAAGGGGTTACTTATGTTCTCGACACAACTGGAGAGTGCTCAGGAGCATCACTTGATCCATCCTTAGCAATCACTCTGAGTCTTGAAGCTTCTGCAAACTTGATCATCCTTTGAAGCTTAAGAGACTTGAGCACTAAGAAGGACTCGTGGCAAGGCGATCAACAAGCAAACAAGGAAGAGCTGAGTGAAGGCTCTTGCCGAGGTTGTGTTGGGTTGTTGTTTGTGCTTGTAAGCGTTTCTCTTCATCTGCTTGTGCTCTGTAAGTCTCTGATTGTCTCTGTGCTTTTCATTCTACATCATCTTGTTGAGACATTTTGTGGAGAGGCCACTCCATTGAGAAGGAGGTTACTTTCTATCCGGATTTCCGGGGCTTGATCTGCCGACGATCAAGGGATCACCCACCTTACGGGCACGCCAAGGAGTAGGGGCAAGTTATCCCCGAACCTTGTATATCTTCTTGTTAGCGGTTGTAGTTTGTTCTTCATTTCTGCAACTTGCATTTCTGTTTAGTTTTTGCTACCGCTGTGCTACTAACCGCTCAAGTGCAGAAATCTACAATAAGTGTAAGAAATTGTGTCTGGCTATATTTACCCCCCCCCCTCTCTAGCCATCCGGGTTCCAACACAGTCGACCGGTATACCCCAAAAAATTAGCTGTTGGCTAGCAATTAATGCTAGGCCAGTCGACTGCCCCAGGGGCAGTCGACTGGTGCGGGGCTGGACAGACTGCGAGTTTGTCCTGTTCTCCTATAAAGGAGGACCTTTTTGCACGTGAGCGGTACGGTTCTATACTATAACGAAGTGCTGCTCGTGTGAAAAGTCTTTTCATCTTCCTCTCTCTTCAATCACTACATTTTGAAAAGAGGAAGACAACACTGTTGTAAAGGTTTCTCCACACGAAGGAGATTTTTCATAGTGGAGGTGGTGTACGTGCGTGGATTCTTGGATTAGTCACCCATTTGGATGGATACCAAGTAAACTTTTGTTGTTAGCATTGTTTGTACTTTCTTTTGCATATTATTATTTCCGTTGTGCTAACAACCTTGTAGAGACATCAACGAAAAAAAAGTGTTATTCACCCCCCCCCCCTCTAGCACGCCTGTCGATCTATCACTAATGACGACTACTATGGTCGAAGGGACACCCGTTAGGGATCATGTCCTGAAAATGATGGCCCACCTCAATGAGATTGAGGTACTAGGAGCATAAATCGACGGGGAAACCCAAGTTGATATTATACTCCAGTCTTTGTCTAGGAGTTTTGAGCAGTTCCGATTCAACTATAACATGAACAAGCATGAGTATACGTTGGGGGAACTGCTAAGAGAACTCCAGGTGGCAGAGGGGTTGTTTCGTCAGAGTTCACAGGCCTTAGTGACTCAAAGGGTTTCTGTTTTTGTGCTGAAAGGCAGGAAGAAGAAGAAACAAGGAGGGTTCAAGAAGGCAGCAGCATCGCAGGGACCTCGGACTGGCGTGAAGAAGCCGAAAGACAAGTGCTTCACGTGTAAACAAATTGGACACTGGAAGGTGGATTGTCCCCATCATCAAGACAAAGGTATTTTCTCGTGCTTAGTCGTGAAACATGTTTAGTGGTGCTATATGTTGATGCAATCTGGCTCGATTGTTGTTTTGGTGTTGACAACGATTAAAGTTTGGTTGAGTTAATTCGGATTAAGTCCAGGTGGATCTGGGAGATCGTACTCTTGCATGGGAAAAGACCTAGTGGGACTAGGTAAAGTCCAGGTGGATCTGGGAGATCGCACGCTGGCATAGGAAAAGACCTAGTGGGACTAGGCACACCTAGTGGGACTAGGTGAAGTCCAGGTGGATCTGGGAGATCGTACGCTGGCATGAGAAAAGACCTAGTGGGAGTAGGCACACCTAGTGGGACTAGGCACACTTAGTGGGACTAGGTGAAGTCCAGGTGGATCTGGGAGATCGTACACTGGCATGAGAAAAGACCTAGTGGGACTAGGTGAAGTCCAGGTAGATCTGCGAGATCGTATGCTGGCATGAGAAAAGACCTAGTGGGACTAGGCACACCTAGTGGGACTAGGTGAAATTCTGGTGAGTGAAGTCAGGTCCTAGCTTAGGAAGCTAGGTCATGGAAACCCTGGTGAGTGAAGCCAGGTCCTAGCATGGGAAGCTAGGTTGAATGAAGTCCCGGTGAGTGAAGTTGGGCATGGAGTCTTGATCCGGGGGATTGAGCACGAGTCAGAGAAGGCTAGGGAGCCCATTCTCTTGACTTAGGGTTGGATTGGGAGTCGCTGGATCGGTCTGGTGACCGATCAGGGAAGTTGGCACGAAATCCCTTTGTGGATCGGTCTGGTGACCGATCTAGAGATGTCTGATCGGTCTGGTGACCGATCAGGGAGAGAACAGAAAGGTTTCTGGTTGGCCTCTGATCGGTCTGGTGACCGATCAGGGAGAAGTCAGATGGGTTCACAAGGGCTCTGTGAGGATTGTGACCGGTCAGTTTGATCGATCAAACTGTCACGGGATTTCTTCTCCTGACCGATCAGGATGGCACCTGATCGGTCAGGGAGTGGCCTGATCGGTCTGGGGACCGATCAGGGGCTTTGGCCTGCTGAAGCCGGAGAAGGCTCTATCAGATGTTGGATCGGTCTAGTGACCGATCCCTGAGCTGTGATCGGTCAGGGTGACCGATCACAAGAATCCCGCGATTCTTGGTTTCTCATCGTGGACCGATCAGGCTGGAGCCTGATCGGTCTGAGCTTACCCTGATCGGTCTGGTGACAAATCAGGGCCATCACTGATCGGTCTGGTGACCGATCAGTAGCTGTAACTTTAATTTGAAATCGATGTCAGACGATCTGATCGCGTCTGTTTTCTCTGTGCTTTATCTGATACACTGTAATTTCCTTGTGATATGCTTTGCTAAGCGTATGATGAGCTTGCAGGTAATGGAGGATGACCCAAACAAAGGAGGAGGGTCAACTAGAGACTTTCTTCACGTCAGGTTTGGATGTTTTCTCTTCTCAGGTTTCAACGGCTTTTGAGGCGCTGCTGGCGACTGACGGAGGCTCAGCTGAAGAGGTCTTCAGTGGACTGAGTGCTCAGGGAGGTCAGTGGGTTCAGGCTGTGCTCAGGGGATGCTGACGAAGCTTGGCGATGAGGAGAAGAGGCTTAAGACAAAGCTGGAAGCAGAGGAGCGGCAAGGAAGAACAGACAGAAAACTTGGGAAGTTTTGGCTGGGCTGTGTGTGTGCTCTCTGTTGCTTTGTGCTTAAGTGTTCTTGCTACATTCTTGTGAGGGTTTTCCTTCGAGTGTCTTGTGAGCTTATCTTATATCCATCTGAGACAGCTTGTGGAGAGGTTTCTCCACTGAGAAGGAGACAGTTGCAATCCGGGGTTCATCGGGGCTTGATCTGCCGACGATCAAGGGATCGCCCACCTCACGGGCACGCCAAGGAGTAGGGGCAAGTTATCCTCGAACCTTGTATATCCTCATGTTAGAGTTTTGGTTTGTTCTTCATTTCTGCATCTCTGTTTTTTGTTTTTGTATTGCTTCCGCTGCTACTAACCTGACTGCAGAAAACCTAAAGGAAGCCAAAATTTGTGTCTGACTACATTCACCCCCCTCTATAGCCATCCAAGCACCAACACTATCTACCAGTACCTGGTGCATAGATACGGGAACCACTGATCATGTCTACAATCTCTACAGGGGTTCCAAGAAACCCGACGGCTAGCTGAAGGAGAAATTGTGGTCTACATGGGCAATGCTACGGAGGTGGCAGCAGTTGCAGTGGGAGATTTTATTTGTCTTTTGAGAGAAATAAAGTGTTAGTTCTGAGAAATTGCCTATATGTACCCTCATTTAGAAAGAATTTAATTTCTGTTTCTAAGTTAATAAAAGACGGATATTCTATTACTTTTAATAATAGATTTGTTATAAAGAGAAATAGAGAGATTATCTGTTCAGGTACTATGGTTGGCAATCTGTATACTCTAGAACCAAAGACTCCCACCATCTTTTTCAGTTCCTTCACCATCTTCTTCTTCATTACTTCGGTCCTTTGGTCGCCGGAGTTCAGCAGCAGCTAGAGGAGCTCGGAGGCGGGCGGTGGAGAGGTAAAGGGAGTCGGCCGAAACCCTATAGGTAGGGTTTGTTCTTGGCGCAAGTGAAGGAGAGGGAAGGAGATCAATTGGTGTGCCTTGGTGATCTCGGTTCTCGGTAGATCGTTGCCCACACGACGTCCGGGAAGGGAGGGACATAATGTTGGATCGATAGAGTCGATAGAGGGGGGGTGAATATCGACAAAACTTTTCAAATTTATGAAGAGAGCAATTTGCACAGCGGAAAGAAATTAAGACACGCGAACACAGTATTTTTTACTTGGTTCGGAGCCTAGGTCGACTCCTACTCCAAGGCCCACGATCGTTGATCGTTTACTTTGGGCAATTCTATATGAACGCAAAATCAGTTTACAGAAAGAGATTTACAAGTATAGCACTATAAACTTTTAATAGAAAATTTCTTCTGTTACCGACGTCCGGTTGTAGGTTGACTTTCCGGAGCAGCAGGACGTCGTCGCTCGAGTTGGGCAGTTTCTGGAACAAGGCGTGAGCACAGAAGAGCGTGGAAGCTTTGGTACGAAGTTGATGTAAAAGGCCTGGGCGTTGGGTGCTATTTATAGCACCCTGGGGCGCCCTGGACGTCGGGGGCGCCCTGCCACGTGTCCAGCGATCCACTTTTAGCTCGGTCAAGCGTCATCCCATCTGAATAGGGATAAGTTTGACTCTGGAGGCGCCTTGGTCGCAGAGGGCGCCTTGGCTGACTTCTTCCGCGCAGAAATCTCGGCTGTGGATAAAGATGAAGCTTCGCAGTCTTGGGCGCGGAGGCGCCCTGGCTGCTGAGGACGCCCTGGCTGACGAGGGCGCCTTGGCTGCTGAGGGCGCCCTGCCCAGTAAGCAGCCGAAGCCCCTTTTGCTTCACTTGGTTCTGGTTCACCTTGGGGGCGCCCTGGACACTCAGGGCGCCCTGCTCAGCTGCTGCCTCACTCCTTTGAGGCTCTCTGAGTTGCAGACACACGTTCCTTCGGTCCTGCATCCAGGGTTAGTCCAAAACACAATAAAACAATTAGTTTATACAGCCTTAGCTGTCTTGGTTCTGACTTTGGTCTCCAAAATGGAGCCCTAGGTCGAACCGACGCCTACTGTTCCCTCGACGGGGAACGCGTCCTCACCTACTCCTCTCGGGAGAATTTACCTGATGCCAACCGCTCCTTTGGTTGGACTTTTGCCTGGCGGTCCTTTGCCAGGGCTTGGATGCCGAGCTGTCCTTTGCCCGGTGCCTAGCAGTCCTTCGCTAGGGCTTTTTACTCTAGCATTCCTTCGCCAGGTGCCTAGCATTCCTTCGCTAGGGCTTTTGACTCTGGCATTCCTTCGCCAGTGCCTAGCAGTCCTTCACTAGGGCTTTTTGCCCTGGCATTCCTTCGCCAGTGCCTAGCAGTCCTTCGCTAGGGCTTTTTGCCCTGGCATTCCTTCGCCAGTGCCTAGCAGTCCTTCGCTAGGGCTTGGATACTAGCAGTCCTTCGCCAGTTGCCTAGCAGTCCTTCGCTAGGGCTTTGTCTCTGCACACTTAGTGAATATTGTTAGATCACAAACAAACTTAACTTTGAATCCTTTGCCAATATCAAAACAAGGATCGATATGGTGCTTCCTGCACCAACACATAAGGTAGAAGACCGCGAGGTAATCAGGAAGGTATAATCTCTTCTCAAGGACGACCAAGTTTTCGCTAAGAAAACCCGCCAAGCCATACTCAACACTGACGACCCGGGTTCAACCACCAAAAAGCCAAGAATCGTCCATACACGCATAATCTCGACGTGATGCATGACACCATCTCATGTAACACTTCCTAATTAAACCTACAATCATCAAAATGATATGTAGGAGTCTATGATTAATCACACACCATAGTTGTAACTAAAGCGGATTGACTACATGTCATCCAACTAAAATATATCTACGAGTACCTACCGGCCAAGTATATAAGTCGATATACAATCCCATAAAAATATAGAAATGTCTAACCCTACACTTGACAGTGGATACAAAAGAGGTAGATGAGTCATGACATATACCTCGTGTCGCCTGGAGGAGTCCCGTCGCCGCCATGTCCCAATCACGACAATCGAGAAAACTACTCCAACATAAAATCCGAAAACGCCGACAAGACCACAAGGTATCTCGCAAAATCTTGCTCTGATACCAAATAAATTGTCACGCACCGAGGAGCTACCCATCTGATACTGACCGAAATTCTTCTCCCTCAACCCGGCGGACAATCCGAAAACCTAACCACTACGACGCTCTCAGCCACCTGTACTGTAGCCTATAGGGTTGGAACAAGCCATTGAATGAAAGAAAAACGACGACGACGAGAAAAACTGCGTACTAGTATGACTTGCAACAAAACAAATAGAAACAAAGACCTCCATGACACACAAAAGTACAACTATACAGCTATGCAAAACGACACAACAGAAAACAAATATAGCAGCGGAAATGAAATGAAAGAATGAACGGAAAAAGGGTACCAACATGTACCATCATCAAAATACAAGAACAACCATGAAATCGTCATGAAATACGCGAACTGGGGCAGGCTGCCGGGCACTCCAGTCGATCATCCTGAAAGGGGGGAAAAATAAGGCTAACAGGGTGAGTCCAAAGAACTCAACGAATATAGACCAATATGCATAGGAAGTTATACTAGCAGTAAGTCACCATCTAACACAAACTGAAAAAATGCAATAATAAAAATTGCAGAATTGAACCGCCGAATGTAAATACATACATGTGTCAATCCAAACACAATAGCATGCATGTCAATCAAATGCAGCAACCAAGTGCAGTAAACACAACCAAATATAGAAATAAATAACATGCTCATGATGCAACATGGGTCACCCTTGACGCCAGTCGGTCTCCGTTGCATCTATGCGAAACCAAGTGGGTAGGGCTCTGACCGGGTACTCCCTCCACTTAGACGACCACCGTCGCGCATCACGCGAAACCGAATGAGTAAGGTCTTGGACCGGAACGTACTTCGCCCTAGGGAAAAGTATCGCTCCCACATCCCTAACTATCTCCAAACAGAATAGGGGACCTGTTGCAGCGCCGTGGCTTATAATCCACTAACGAAGAGTGGAACTAGGATTACACAATAGGTCATGTGGTAAGTCTGACTACCCATCTCAACCTCCAGGGAGTCAAAGTCGCCTACATATGCCCCTACACCAGTAGCAAGTCCGACGACTCATCTCAACCTCCAGGGAGTCAAAGGTCGCCCACCTATGCTACGTGCAATGATGATGCATGTCACTATCTCATGCATCACCCACTATCTATACCTACTGTCATCTACATGATATGCAGTAGTCCAGATAATCGGTATACACCATAGCCTAAACCCTAACGCAAGGTATAAGGTAAATAGTACATAAATCCAATCCACGCAGTAATAAAGAACAGTAAATAGTAAACCTAAACAGATATCAACTACCGAAAGAAATAGTACAGAAACAAAACCAACAGGTATCTCTACTGTTATCTATATCTAACTATGCATAAGTGATAATTATATCTAATAAAGATATAGTCAGTTCCAGGAACTTCTCACAAAACTCTTTGGCTGATTGGTAGGCGTCGATTCAGTTGACTTCTTGTGGTGATAGAACACTCAGTAGATGAAGTCTGCTTTTTCGTTGGCTACAAAATCGATCTGTTCTTTTTTGGTCAAGAAATGCTCTTCTTTTTTCTCTATGTTGTGATCTTTAGGTACTTCAAAACCATATTTAATTGTAAGTAATAAATCAAAATCAGTCTTAAAGTATACCATCATACAACATTTCCACAGCACGAACTCCCCCTCGAACTTAGGTGGGTGGATACTTACTCTGACCATTGTCTCATTGCTTTCGGCGGTAATTAGCCTTCCTGAAGCGGTTGAACTTTGATACCAATTGTAGGTCTTGGTCAGCCGACTAGAGGAGGGATCTTAACTTAGGTGCCTCAGTTCCAAATTTGGCAGATTGAATTATGTTCATATGAGGTTCCTTCAAATATAGCTGAGGCACTTCGAATCTTGAATACTTCAAAGTCAACTCTCGAGTTGACCTTCTTCGATCTCCGATAGCTCAGGTGATTTTCAGCCATCCAAAATTGAGCTCACCCGAACCCATCTCCGGTCTTCTCCTCGAGCAGACTTCCTCTCCGGCTTCTTATTTTTTGGACGTCGCGCACACCTTTCTCGTCTATCAATATACTTTTTCATAATTTTTTATCTCTCGAATACACTGAGTTCGTCAATTCACTGAATGAATCTTATCATCTTTTACAAACGTGATTGAATAATCCAACTAAATCTAACCCATACCTCTATGAAAAAAGACAAAAAAGAGACGGGCTTGAATCGCCAAAAGGACCCTTCCCGCTTTATTGCAAATGTCCTCATTTGAAGTCGAACCAAATTGATAAAAAAAAAAAAATTTGATAATCATGAAGGTTTCCCTTACATACCGAGAAATTTTAGGACTTATATGTACTTAAAAATTGACATTAGAATATTCATCCCTATTAAAATTCAAATTTTATTTATTTATATTAAAATTTTTACCATTGCACCACACTTGGATTATTAAGGATCTTCTGGTTATTTAAGCACTGCTACTGAGTGAATTGGTCTCACCCTATTGTCTTTTTCCAAAATAAAAATCAAAAATAAAATAAAAATAGAGAATTATTCTGAAATTTTCCCTCTTGTCCTGATTAGATTGGCATTACTTACATGGATATATCTGACTAAAACAGATCCAAATCAGATTTGTCCGCAGATCTGTCTAATAAAGGCCATCACGGCACCTCAAAATAGTTGAGTCCAAACTGTGTGCAATTAATTCGAACTCTCAAGTCTCGTCATGATTTTTCTCAACTAACTTCATACTGCAAAACGACAAGTCAATATGGACATCGATATGGAGCTGAATTGCTTGCAATCAGGGAGATAACTGTGCCCATACAGTTAGTTATACACAATCAAACAATTCCACGTACCACGTAACGACAGTTTAAATTTCAACTAATATTTGATCCCTTTTTTATGCTTTTGCTTTTACGGTAATTATGCAAATTAATTTTCTGAAGAAAATCCAACAGATCGCCAGGAACAGGTTCGACCTAGAAGACAAAGGAGTCCATTCGATACCTTCCACATCAGACCTCCATACTTATCTCGAACACACGATAGATTCTGGTGGCGACAAGAAGAAGAGAAGAAGACGGTGAAATGAAGTGACTGAAAGTGCCTCCATCTCCATGTGCAAGCTGCTCGGACAATGAATCGATACCTTCGCCCAAAATTATATATTACTGAATCGATGAGCCTATTTTCTCCTCCAAGACGAGGACGTTAAAGAACGGACTAATAAAGTAAGAGAAGTAAAGAGAGAAAAGAGGTAGAAAAAAAGAAAAGATAATAAAATAATTTTATTAATTGAAAAAATTTATCCATGAGATACATAATTTATAAAGATCGTAGGATACTTAGTCAAATGAAAAATTAATAACGAAATTATTAATTAACATATTTAGAATCTGTCAATTAACATGTTAATAAGGAAAATGTCTAATATAATAATATAAATTTAATAAGGAAACTGTTAATTAACATATTCATTAAGAAATTGCCAATTAATAGATTATTAAGAAAATATCTAATAATATTTGACTTGGTCAATTTATTCTCTTTTACTCCTCGACAAACTTAACGGGAGATCTCTGACGTTGAGTTTGCATGATAATCTGCTAAAACGTTGTTTGGATAATGACTTGATAAAGATATCAGCAATTTGATCTTCTGCAGAGATATAAGAAACAGATAATTATTTGTTTGCCACGCTATCTCGAACAAAATGAAAATCAATTTCATCATGTTTTGTACGAACATGAAATACTGGATTTGATGTAAGATATATTGCTCCAATATTATCACACCAAATTTTTGGTGCAATATCTGATGCAAGATGAAGTTCCAAAAGAAGAGATTGAAGCCAAATAATTTCTGACGTTGCATTGGCTATAGCTTTATATTCAACTTTAGTGCTTGAACGAGATACTGTAGGTTGCTTTTTCGAATTCCAAGAAATAAGATTTCGTCCAAGAAATATTGCATATCCACTAGTAGAGTGTCTATCTTCAGGAGAACTTGCCCAATCCGCATCGCTATAGGCATGCAAATCTCGAGATGAGTGTCGATGTAAAAGAAGACCATGTAAAATAGTGCCTTTAAGATAACGAAGTATTCTTTTCACACCTTCTTAATTTTGTTCAGTAGGAATATACATGAACTGATAAGCACGATTTACTACAAACATAATATCAGGGCATGTGCTAGTAACATACTGTAAAGCTCCAACAATACTTCGATAAATCTGTGGATCAGCCATCACTGAAGAGGAAGAAGGTATAGAGACATTATTTGGAGCAATAGGTGTAGAGATCGGACGTGCTCCATCCATTTTAGCTTTTAGAAGAAGCCTAGTAATATATTTGCTCTGAGTGAGGATATAACCTTCATCATGTGGAATAAGTTCAATACCAAGAAAAAAATGAGCATTTCCTAAATCTCGAGTAGGAAATTCCTGATTGAGAAGGCTTAATAAATTTGAGATGCCCTTTTGATCATTGTCAGTTAATAGAATGTCATCCACATAAATAAGAAAATATATCATAGATCCATCATTATGTCTGTAGAATAGAGAGGAGTCAGTTTTTTATTTAGAAAATCCTTGAGCCTGTAACTATTTAGATAATCGATGAAACCATGCACGAGGAGTTTGCCGAAGACCATATAAAGATTTCTTAAGGTGACAAACATGAGATGGAAATTGCGGATGAATAAACTCAGGTGGTTGCTCCATAAAAACCGTTTCCTCAAGAATACTATGAAGAAATGTATTAGAAACGTCTAATTGTCGGATAGTCCAATTTGAACTAATAGCTATTGATAACAATAATCTGACAGATGTAATTTTGATGGCTGGGCTGAAGGTGTCATTGAAGTCAATACCTGGTTGTTGACTAAATCCTTTGACTACAAGGCGAGCTTTATACTGTTCAAGAGAACCATCAACTCGATGCTTATGACGGAATATCCATTTCGAGCCCACAACATTCATAGACGGAGTGCGCGGAACTAGGCTCCATGTTCCATTGCAAAGAAGTGCATCAAATTCTGTAACCATTGCATTACGCCAATTTGGATCATTGTTTGCCTATGTAATGCAAGTTGGTTCAATAGTTTTTGAGGAAACTACTAGAGCTCGAGGAAGAGGATATCGAGTAGCCATTGATGGACATCGTGCATATATGTCACTTAAGGGAAGTATGCGACGAGGAGCATTATCATCTGGATCACTTGTCGACGGTGATGAGGAAGTGGGTTGGCATGGTGAGTTTGTTGTCGAACCTGTATTATCCGAGGATCCAGAGCTAGAGAGCATATTATTTTCGGCTAGTGGGACTTCTAAGATTGGAGCAGCAACTTGAGGCGATTCTGATGGTATAGGAAAGTTATTAGGGTGCTTCGGAGCAGGACCTAGGATGTCATCTCTTCTGATAATGTTGGGTGACATCAAGAAAGTACCACCTATATCTAGAGAAGAGATTGAAGAGGCTGCTGAAAAAGGGAACAGAGATTCATCAAAAGTAACATGTTGTGATGTATATATCCATCCAGTTGGTATATGTAAGCAACGATACCCATGATGCATATTACTATAACCAAGGAAAACACATAATAATGAACGAGAGTCAAGTTTGTATTTAGAGTAGGGGCGTAACCATGAATAACATGCGCAACTAAAAATTCGAAGAAAAGTGTATTCAGGAGTTTGATTATAAAGTTTTTCCAAAGGACACTTATGATTGAGCAATGGGGTAGGAAGTCGATTTATGAGATATACTGCAGTACAAACAGCTTCATCCCAAAATTTACGCGGAACCGATGCATGATGAAGAAGTGCTAAGACAGTTTCAACTATATGTCTATGTTTTCTCTCAACAGAGTTATTTTGTTTTAGAGTGTGAGGGCAAGAGACCCAATGAACAATCCCACAAGAGACAAGATGACGATGAAGAGCTTGATATTCTCCTCCCTAATCAAAATGAAGAGAGAGTATTTTGCGATTAAAATATCGTTCAACTTGTTTTTGAAAATTACAGAATATATCAAATAAATCAGGTTTTCTTTTCATAGGATAAAGTCAAGTGTATTTACTAAAATAATCAATGAAGGTAACATAATATAAGAAACCTTGGTTAGACAAGATAGGTGCAGGACCCCAAATATCAGAATGAATTAATTTAAGTGGAAAATCGAAAACGTGTTCAGATGAAGAAAAATGTAACTTATGACTCTTAGATTCCATGCATGCCTGACATGAATGAGATGAAGATGAAGTAAAGGAAATAGGTAAATCATTCCTATTTATGATCGACTGAACAATATGAAGGGAAGGATGACCAAGTTGAGCATGTCAGGCTGGTTTATTTGCGCGTTCACCAATAAAAGCTTTGATTGAAGAATTTTGAAAATAGTAAAGGCCATTTTTTATTTTCCCAAGAAATACAGTAGTATTTGTTCCTCTATCTTTTATAAGATAATGATCATGATGAAATAAAAAAAAACATTGCTATCAAGGCAAAACTAACGTATGGAGAGTAAATTTTTAGTAATGGATGGAACATGAAAGATGTTGCGCATGTAAAAAGTACGATTAGATAAATGAATGTATGTGTTTCCAAGATTAATAATATGCAAACCTGAGCCATCACCTACTTGTACCGTATTCGAACCAGTGTATAATAGTACTTCTGTAAAGATATTGTAGTCTGATGTGACATGATGAGTTGCTCCAGTGTCAATATATCATTCAGTAGATAAAAATTTTGAAGGTTGGCCATGAGTAGGCACAGATGAGAGAACCTTAGGATGAACTTGTAAAGTTAAAGATCTTCTTAAAGCTGAAGGGTTACTGATGAGCGTTCTGTCGAGTCTTTTAGGACATTGAATACCAGTATGTCCAATTTGTAGATAAATTTAATATCTTCTTAAAGCTAAAGAACCACCGATGAAGGTTTTATCAAGTCTTTTAGATATTGAATACCAGTATGTCCAAATTGGAGACAAATTTGACATCTCCGAACAGTCGACATCAAAATAAAAATAATAAAGAACCAAAAGTTGTTGTAGCTTGGGCCAAAAGGCACGGAGGTTCTTCCTCTTTTCCCCTACTTTCTCGTTATGAGTTGGCGGGTGATATAAACAAGGAACGAGGATGGCGAGCAAAAATAAAAAAAAGAGGAGGAAGAGAAAAGACACTTTAAAAATTGCTAGCCGTTTTTTTATGAAAAATAAAAAAAATGGTGATAGCAAGCGTCACATGAAGAAGAAGAAAGACGTTGCATAAAAAAAGCGGCACATAAGGTATGAGGAGTTATGACTCTGATACCATAATAAAGTAAGAGACATAGAGAGAAAAGAGAAGTAGAGAGAAAGAATGAAGAGGTAACAAAATAATTTTCTTGATTGAAAAAACTTATACATATGATACATAATTTATAGAGACTTTAGGATACTTAATCAAATAAAAAATTAATAACAAAACTATTAATTAACATATTCATAAAAAAATTATTAATTAACAGATTATTAAAAAAATATTTAATAATATTTGACTTGGTCAATTTATTCTCTTTTACATTTACATGCAAATAACAAAAAGTGGGACACCATGGAGCTTTGACAGCTCTCATTTTGACCGTCTCTCTGCCCTGGGTAGACAGTGGCATTGGCTAAGGACAGAACGGAGGACAAGATCTCATTTCCGATATGAGATCTCTCATTACTGGCACATGCAACATGCCATAGCTTCTGGTCCAATAACTTGAACTTGGGATCAAAAAGGAGAAACAAAGGAAATGGATTTTTTTTTGTTTGTTTTTATCAATTTGTGCCTCCATAAGGATACATATACAAGCTAATCAATCATAAGTAAAATGGCACTTGCACACGCAGAGGCACAAATTCATTCCCATAATTCCCTCAAACTCAACAGACAGAGAGTTAAGTAGTATCAATCGATTGATTTGCATGATCAGCGCTTGGGAGGGCACTGGTAGCACTTGGTGAAGAGGCCAAACGTGTCCACTTGGTGCACGAAGTTGATCATGCTCGCCCACCCTCCAAACCCAAACCCAACAACCAGCACCCACACCGCCACGAACACGTTGACGCAGTAGTGACCCACCCAGCCTCCTAGAAAAGACGGAGGCCTCTCCACGGCATTCTGTCGAACAGTCAATCGCCATGGCGGAGAATTAGCACACTCAAAGCGAATTAAGCAAAACTGAAACTTTGTCTAGCAAATTTAATTTGACACCTCTCTTGCTGAAGCCGGAGCGAAGGTGATCATGTGAGCCATGGCAGGGATGATGTAGACTGTGAAGCTGACGAGAAGGGAGCCGACGGTGGAGTTGATGGGGCCAAAGAAGGGGAACACGATCGCTAGGAACCATATGGGAATCACCACGGGAAGCCTCGCCAATGCCCGCTTCAACATGCTCTTCGTCTCGTGCATGCCGATCGCCTTCTCCCACACGAAATAAAGAGGCGTGCACGCGAATCCGAAGGTTATAAACTGCATGCGCATGAGCATATATATACATATGAGCAACGTTAAAATGATCGATGGAAGTGTTCCCATATGTTTAGTCGATTAATTAATTACCTGATGGATGAGCATGAGAATGACAGCAGTGTCCCTGAAACCAGTCCTTGGAAGCAAGGAGAAGGCATTAGAATGATTGAGGAGCATGTCCCCGAAGGCCCAGTACATGGCAGCTGCTGATGGAAGTGTGAGAGTTAGCACATAAAGTGTGGCAAACAGGTACACAAGCTTAAACTTCTGTGGCTTCCACATGGCATGCATGATCTCTCTGCAGAATGAACAAATCTAAACAGTTAATTAGTCTGAAGAGGTTTATACTTTATATATAGATGAACAATTCGTTGGTTGGAGGGGATTAAAATAATTATCTCACACTGTGACAGCATGGCCTCCAAAAGTGTAGAGAATGTTAGTAGCACCTGTGAAGTATAGTACCATCGCGGTCGGACCTGAATGGACGACACCTTCCACCTGAAACATTCTCTGGCGGATGAGAAATTAATAACAAGGGTAGGTGGTTAGTAGCTAATTACAAACCTGGCCATGGATCAAGGCAGCTATTGCTAGATACCATGCAGTAAAGGTGGTCATCATGAGGCCTAGGAAGGACCAGATTCTGTAATTGTGGAAGGAAGGGATGAAAACTGTTGTAGCACAACAAGCCCCAAATACGTAGGTCCATGTTCTCTTGTCGAGATTATCATTGATGTAGTAAATGTTGCTGCGAAAAAGAAGAAAAAAAAGGTTGAAATCATTTGTCACTAGAGATAATTAGTAAGGAAAAGCTAGACGTAGGTTGATTTGCATATGTAGGTACCTTGCGCATGCTATTAACTGGATCACTGAACCAAAAAGAAGGAACGTGCAGTTGAAGAACAGACCAGCGTTCCTCCAGTGCTTCCCCAAAAGCCCGTCGAGCACTTCAAACCACTGAAGAGAAATTGAAGTCGCATTATTAATTGGCGTTTTTAAGAATTAATTTCAGATTTATGGGTTGAGTTTTTTCTCTCTCTGATCATATCAATCGAATCACCTGAATGACATGGTTCCTGAAGTCCACCTTCTCCCTTTCCTTCCTTGTTCTGTACTCCACATAGAGCACGCTGATAAGGTATGCAGTCCAGCTCCCCATCAGTCCATAAAACAGCTGAAACAGGACGCCAGACAGCATCCCCAGCTGGGAGAAGGAATATGGCAGTGTGAGCAGCACTTGAGCTACCTGTGCGTAGTCAATGAAAACCGGATGAGAACAAAGCAAGGAGTCAAGATGAATGAATGCGTGCATGCCTCTACGCAAACCTGGTTGGAAGCACAGCTGAACCAAGCATCGTAGACAGAACCCCCATGCCAGAGGTATCTGGAGAGCTTGCTGTTGGAGGCCTTGGCCTCGCCACCTTCGGTCTCCATCTCGACATAATTCCCGGCGATGATGGTCTCCACCTTCTCAGAAGCCATGCTCTCCCTCCCTCTCTCTTTTCTTCCTATGGCTTGTAGTAATCGGTGGCTGTGAGATATCTCCAGTGATTATAAAGAATCTTCTCCAAACTTTTCCTTCAACTTTTTTCCTTTCTCATAGTGGAGGATGGGGCCGAGGCCTTGAGGCAGCACACGAGCGGCTTGCCCCACCAAAGCTAGCCATGGAGTCATGGACCAATCTATGGTCGTATAAGTTACCCTCTCATATACGTAAACGAATGGCATTGATGAAGAAATAGCTATGTACATGGAGAATAAACACAAGATCTCATGACTTCAACAAATGGAAGCTTGTGCAACAAGGGGAGATGGGTTAAGATGACTTAGCCTAGAATTGCAGGAAAGAACAGGCTCTCAGTAATGGGCTGAATGATTGCATTTGGAGATGAGGGAAGTGCCTCACATCATGAGTGCACACATGTTACAACTGGCTGACACCATTAGATTAAGCTGTGGGGAACAGGGGATCCTAAATCCAAGTTGATTGGGCAGCACAGAGTTTAAGGAGCTCAACCAGGAGGCAGCCATTCTTATCTTAATATTCATGCATCTTCTAGCTTCTAACGATCCATCCAAGCTTTGCTTAAAGTGCTCTTAGTACAATTTAATAACGAGTGCGGTGGGTGAGAGCAATCATGCTTCCCTTCACTCTGTCTAAATGTAATTATTTATTAAATTTGTCAAAAAAAAAAAGTCAAAGGAAAAGAAAAGAGAGTGACTCCAATTAAACGAATTAAATGAAAGTAAACCGTGGATCCTTACTATCCAAGCTATTGTTTTAACAAGTGAAAGTGGACTAGGCATGCGAAGTTTCATTTCATAAGTCATCATTTTCAAGACTTCCACTTCATCAATGATAATTAGTTCCATAAATCTACGGCATCATGACTCTTTAACTATTGCACACTAATGTAAGTGAATCATTGGAGTGTTAGTTTGATATCAAATGAAATAGAAGATGATGTGGTGGATACACAGTCATGTCAAACGTCAAAGGCCAAAAGCCAAAGGCTAAAGTGCCACGTTATTCATGTTGAATTTCACGCTATAATTTCATGCTCTCTATCATAACTGTTTATCATATACTTACTGACTTGGCTACATCTTGCGGACAATAGAAATATAATTCTTGTTCATGTTTAATCTTGTGTATCATATCCAACAGGAACAAGTTGACGCGAATTCTGATTAAGATAATGATGAAAAAGTTGGCATAAAGATTGATAGATATTGATTCAGCAGTTGTTTATTGGCTATGCTATCCACTATCCATAGATTAGTTACTACAAGGTCGATCTTGATAGTACTAATTCCTCCTCTTTTGCAACTTTTTGCTTTAATATCCTCACAACATGCATGGTTTGCTATCTCTTCAGGACCATATTTTTGTCCTTTGAACTGTCAGTTAGGTGATACATTTTCCCCCCGAAAGGTCACATGTGTAAGATGAGACGTTCCCCTAAGAAAGTTAGGCTGTGACCTCTTTTACTGCTTTATGCATTCATCAGTCATCATCCTTTTTTCTGGTTAAATGAATCTTCATCATCACCGGGAACTTTATTTGTTTTCATCAAGGTAAAGCTGATCCATCTCGAGTCTCATGCATGTGCACCAAAAGATAAGCTGAATTCTTTGCTTGCCTAATTCTTCTGCACCAAATCTTCAGATCTTGTGTTGTCCCAATCACGAACATAAGGGTCATTTGAATCTGTAGTTGATTATGAGAATTGCCTTTCTTACAAATTCTAAGTCTATTGTCAATGTTTCGCATCACTTTCTATTAGAGATGCAAAAGAAAAAGAGAAGAGACCGGTGTGCCAATTCTACAGCAGTTTAGGCCTTTTAAACTGGTAAATACGGCGAATAACGAGAGGTTATCAGGGGAAGTTCAAGGGACAATAAATTCGGAATACGTGACCATCAAAATCTAAGATGGTCAATCTGAGTAGGCTGATTAAGGCTACTACGATCTGACCAAATTTCTTTGATCGGACACTCCAGGGGTCCAATTCCTCACCAATCGAATATTGCTGACCAGACATCCTATGGGTCTAGCTTTCCAATCGGATATTTTCAGGGCCTAGCTCCTGACTCAGATACCCCAGGGGCCTAATCCCCACTAATCGAATATTATCAATTAGACATCCTAAGGGTCCAACTCTCCATTGGATTTCATCAAGGCCTAGTCACTCATAATCGGGGGTTGGGCTCTAAGCCCTCAAAATATTATTTTATCAATTAAGCCGAACTCTTAATGTGACATCGGAAAAACGTAAGAGAAATAGGAGATAATATACAAGACACACTTAATCCTCACCACTATAGGAAATCCACCAAGAATTTAGGGAAATAACCAAGAAGATAACTGATCCTGTCGCGAAATGAGGTGGACTCCGAAGAGCGAAGCGGTCTCCCGAGTGCTACGAGCGGCAGACGCCGGCTCCGATCTGTGAGAGAATGACAGTTAGCAAACCCGCCTAGAAAAATCCCCGGCAAGGCCTTCCGACAGTCAAGTCAGTCCCCGCCTCCCCGGTGGAAGAGCAAGAAACAATGGAATAGTGGAAGAAACACAATTGCGCGTACCTGTGCAAAAGGGAGCGAAGGGGCTTATATAACCGAGGGGGCCGACATCTTCTGCTCGGCCTGTCACCTCTTGCCGTATGCGGGAACAGGACAAGGAGTGGCCAAGGGTGGCAGAGTAAGGTGTCGCATGCTGGAATAAGGCAAGGGGCACCATCGGCTCACTCGCGAGCGCCGTCAGGCGCCACTTGGCCTGACACGAACGCAAGTGGTCGTGATATGGGATGTGAGGTCATGACAGTAGGATCACGGTGTCAGCGAGATACTTGCGATATGGGCCTGAAGAGTGTCAGAAAGACGAACGACCACCCCTGAAGATCATGGTGTTAGATCTACGCCAACCTCGTACCCCTTCTCCTAGTGTGGTGTCAGAGAGTGAGCGTTCCTGAGGGTTACGATCATCTTCTTCTGGGAGCGCCGATCGGTGGCGCTGAGTGGATTCTGGCCCTGGGTCGTTATGACCGAGTCAGGCGGCGCTCAGCCTCGCCACACCCGACCCATCCCAGGGTCGGGCGGTTGGGGACTCGGGGATTCCTCGGCTCGGGAACTCCTCATGTCGGGCCTTCTTTGGCTCACCCATTAGGCCTCCATTGATGCCAGGTGCACATGGGTCAGGATTGGCCTTCCGCTGGCCTTGCATAGGCCGGGCCGAGCGATATCGGCCCAATTGTTCACCCGAGCCATTCGGTTCACCAAGACCTTGGGGACCCCGATCCCACTTCTACCCTGACGGGGCGCCACCGCGCCAGGCTGGCCGACTGAGTTACACGTGAGCTAGGTTGGGATCATAAGCATCCCCCTCGAGTCTAGTCGAAGGAGGCGCCGAGTCCGACTGACTAGACTGTTGCTCTGCGCAAGCCTGGCGCACCCGAGTGGTCTGCTCTTACTACCGACCTCTGCAGTCAGCCCCGAGCCAGTTGCCCGACTAACGAGTGGCCATCTTATCAAATGTCTTTTCTGTTTCCCCTCTTGACCCAGGCCGAATCGATTCGTATCCCCTCCTTTAATTGTTGCCTTAACTGCCCTGGCCACGTGTCTGTCGGCCATTGATCCCCCGATTAATGAAGTGTTAGCCGTCGGACTTGGCGAATGACTGGGGCGCACGTGGGCCACGCCGCTTCAGGAGCTACCCTGGGTTTGATCGGACGACCACGATTCTTTCCCGCCTTTTGTTAGGCTCGCCATTGGACGGTCAGCGCTAGTCGGTCTACCCTATAAATGGCCCTTTACCTTACCATCGTTTTTCACCTCTAACGTTGAATTGCTGCCAGTATTCACTCGGCTAGGGTTCTGGCGAGGTCCAACGACGCTCGTTCCCCGATGATCTCCTCCGGTGAGCTCCTTCCTCTATACCCGATCAGTTTTCTGCCTTGCACTCATTTCATGGCTTCCTCTTCTTCTCACTTGGACCCTTGGTACTCTACCATGGTGTCCGAGCTCGACCACCATGACCTCGACCAAATCTACGCCGATTACCATATCTCCTCCGACCACCTTCTTCGCCTACTCGACCTGACTGACCGACCCGAGACCTCCCCTCTGAGCTACATAACCATCTCCAGGCCCGGCTGCGCTTCCCGATCCACCCCTTCATTTTCTCCATTTGCCGCTTATTTCAAATGCCCTTATCCCAGCTAGCCCCGAACGCCATCCGACTTATCTGCGGGTCGGTTATTGTCTTTTCTCTTTATAAGATCCCTCTTCAACCCAACATCTTTTATTACTTCTTCTATCCCAAAAAACAAGAGCCGGACGATTTATTTTTCCAAGCCCGAGCTAAGACTTCACTAGCGAAGCTTCCGACCTCTAATAAGGGTTGGAAGGAACGCTTCTTCTTTGTTAACACGACCCCAACCCCGAGTTGGCCGACTGCTTGGATCTCCGATCTACCTTCCCCTCCCCCTCTACCGAAAAACTACCGAACCCTTCCCACCTATTGTTGGGTATGACTTGGCGGGTTTCCTAAGCGAATACTTGGTCATCCTTGAGAAACCTCTCCATGTCTACGGATTAAAATTAACCCGAATGGAGACCCGTCTCTCAATGACCATCTCGTCATCGTATCGAACGGTTCAAATTACAACTCGGCCAATCTCAAAGATCGGGCCTTGTAATTTGCCTAATCGCTCGACTGCGAAAAAGACGACGAGTGGATCGCCGATTTTTTTGTTTATTATCAGGGTCCAATTAATTAATTATCAACATGATTAACAAATAATCACAACTACAATGATTAATTAATTACACATAAAATGACGAGACGAAATAAGGAGCCAAGGAAGAGAATTATACCTTTCTTTACCTCGTAGCCTTCTACCTTCTGTCCCTTCCCTCCCGGACGTCGTGTGGGTGACGAGCTACTGAGAACCGAGATAACCAAGGCACCAAAAGAACTTCTTCTTCCACTAGCCGAAACCCTAACCCTAGGGTTTGGCCCTTGCTTCCTCTTCCTTTGCGCTGTCGGCCACTAAGAGCTCCCAAGCTTCGTCGGACCAGCAGCTAACCTCGAGAGGAAGATGATGAAGATGAAGAAAGAGAAGAGAGTCCTTCTTCCTCACCCAAAGCTGGCCGGAAATCACTTCTCCTCAAACCTTGCGGCGTCGCCGCAAACTCTCCTTGCGCCGCCTCCCGCCGGCCACCTCCCTCTTGCCGCCGAGCACCACAAAAGGAAGAGAAGGTCTCTTCCTTGTCTATGCTAGCCTCAGCCAAGAGTTGGTGGAGGAAGAAGGAAGAAAAGAGGAGAAGCTTCTCCTCTTGTCTTGCACCGGCCAAAAGCCCTAGGAGAGAGAAGGAGAGAGAGAGAGAGAGGAGAGGAGAGAGACCTTGGGTGTAATCTTTTGGAATTAAGCCTTGGTTTCATGATCCCATGGGGTATTTATAGGGCTAAGGTAGGGACCAAGAGGAGGAGTTGGGTCTCGGCCCACTAATGGATCTAAAACCATTCCATTAATGAAGATTCATTCCACTAAAGGATCTCCATTGAACTTCCTCACCAACCCCCATTTTTCATATGGGCTCCACCTATTATGAGTCATCCATCCCCCCGTGTTTAAGATATAGAATGCCCGTCAATTAATTGAAATTGTCAGTAATTTAAATTAATCGACGGACATTTCAATTATTGACAATTTCAATTAATCGACTTCTGGCTCCTTGACTAGTACCACTCAACCTTATCATCATGTTGGATCAAATCCACCTGCAGGGTTTAACATGATGATCCTTATGAGCTCATCAAGGGGGCATCATCATCCCGACTTACCAGGATACGGATTCCGTCAATAATCAATGGCACACCATATAATTAATATTATTTCCCAACTTACCAGTCCTATTGATTTAACAGAATAAATCTCGCACATTGGTAAATCAAAGAAATAATAATTAAATATATGTGTCCGTTATTATATCAGGATTTAGGGAGTGTACTCCATAATAAATCCGAGATCCAATCCAATTATTAAGTCAATATAAATTGGATGACCTCTGGTTTTGGTCCTGCTCAATGCACACAAAGCACACTAGTGTAATTCTATGGTCAAGACAAACCACACCTAATTACACTACAACCATCCCGATGGTTTGTCCAATTCCATCTCAGCTGTGAGCCTCTGCTTATACTAAGCAAAGAACTGATAACATGATCTTCCGTGTGTCAACACACACCATGTTATCTACAATGCAAAGTAAAGAACTTTTATGCATATACTAATGTAAACACGCATCTAGTGTTGTTGTGATTCTCTTTTCAAAATATAGATGATCTTATTATTAAAAAAATAAGTCTTTTAGTATACACATCTAACACCTATCAGTCGGCCCTATCTAAAATCGGGGGCCAACATTTCCACGGCATTCGTTTACTGAGCGAGGACATCCTTCACGTGTTCGGGCTCAGCCCTGTACCATTCCACCAACCCAGTTCACTCGATAAGCTTCTTGTTTCTTCCTTCGTCTGTTAATGGCTAACTAACCATTTGTCATTATGGCAGCTAATATGATGCTGGCAGCGGCTCTGGAAGAGGGCTTCAACCTAGATGACGTTGAGCTGGAGGCTCGTGCGGTGGAGCAACTAGCTCAACGAAGGACCGCTCCCACGACCCTTGCGCCCCTGTCGCCTTCCCCCGATCCTGCAGTCGTGCTAGTCGTCAATCCTGAGCTCGAGGATGTCGATGACTAGCCACCCCTTATCAAGCACCGACGAGTACTGGAGTCGGTACCCGAGTTTGTGCCACCAACCCTCGAGCTAGCTGAGGCCTCCACCAATCAGCCTCAGAAGAAGCAGAAGAAGAAGAAGAAGAAGAAGAAGAAGAAGGCCGAGCCTTCCGCGCCTCAACCGTCTCTGACCCGGGCGTCCCAGGGGGACTCGAGCTCTCCTCGTTCAGGGGAACAGTTCGAACATCCCCCCCATGCACCTCCTATTGCCTTCACTCGCTGACCCCGCGATGAGCTTGGAGGTGCCGAGTGGCGTAGCTACCTGGCGGAGTCATGAAGTCCATCTACATGGTCCCATCGTTGTTCATTTTCTTCAAGGCCTCCGAGAGTGCAACTATCGAGGCCCGAGCGTCCGGGCCAATACCTTCATGTCAACAGCCACTCAGGTATGCCAATTAAGTATACTTCAGTCTTTTCCCTTTAGGCTTTCCTTATCTCCATAATAATGATGCATTTGTGTTTTGCAACTCTGAGGCTCATGCTACAGCTCGTCGATGACTATGCTGGCACACTCAAAGGCCCTCCTATGAGCCGAGCAGCGGGTGGAGAACTTGGAGGCCCAACTTCGCCACACTCGGATGACCTCCGATGAAGCCTCCCTCAACGAGCTAAGGGCCGAGGTCATTTCTCTACAAGACCGACTGGCTCACTCAGGAGAACAACTGGAGGTCTCCAAGGCTCAGATTGACTCAGCAGATATGGCGGTCGCTCAAGCTCTCTTCCGGGTCTCTTAGGTCGAGCATATGAAGGCCAAGGCCTGGGCACTCAAGGACCGGGTGGAGAAGAGGCTAAAGAAGACACGGGCAAAGCTCCATAAGGCGACCCGGTCTTCCGAGACCCGACGATCCAAGTTGAAGGCCAAGGAGCAGGAGGGCAGCTCACTAACAAGCCAGTTGGTCAGTCGGGATGCCGAGCTCCATGCTCAGGCTGAGGAGCTGAGCCAACTCCGTGAGCAATGGTCGGCCTGGGAGGTAGCCCAGTCGGAGCTCGAGGAACTCTGAGCATATAAGGCGAGCGAGGCTGCTCGATGGGAGTCTCGGAGGGTTGAGTATATCAACTCTCGGGATTTCTGCGAGCAGCTGTCGGGGAGGCTTCACCCCATGCTTAAGTAGCAACTGTTCAATACCCTTCAGCAGCTTAAGCAGGGAGGGCACCTTTCGCCCGACCTCCCGGCCAACACCGTCAAGCTGGCCGGGTTGACCTAGGGGATGGAGAACGTCTTCCGACCCTTCGAGTGAGGGTCGGATTTTCGCAGTTTCTTTCTTTTTATTCTTCCTTGTAGAGGCTCGGCCTCCTTTCTTTTGCATTGAAACTATTTTTAATGAAAATTCTCTTTCGCTTAAGCCTTGTCAATGTTGATGCAGTCTTGCTCTGATTGTTGTTTTGGTGTTGACATCGATTTTAGTTTAGGTGGATGATTATTGATTATGATTAAGTCCTGATCGGGGATCAGGCATGGCATGGATTATGATTAAGTCCTGATCGGGGATCAGGCATGGTATGAAAAATCCTAACCTGGATGGTTAGGTGTTGGAAATCCTAGCCTAGAGGGCTAGGTGTGTGAAAAGTCCTAATTCGGAAGAGGTGGGTGAAAAGTCCTAGCTTGGAGGGCTAGGTGAAAAGTCCTAACTTGGAGGGTTAGGTGAAAATTCCCATCTTGGAGAATTAGGTGAAAAACTCCTGGCTTGGAGGGTCAGGTCCAAGCTTGGAGGGCTAGGTTTGGAAAAGTCCTAATTCGGAAGGGTTGGGTGAAAAGTCCTAGCTGGGAGGGCTAGGTGAAAAGTCCTAACTTGGAGGGTTAGGTACAATTCCCAACTTGGAGAGTTAGATGAAAAATCCTTAGCTTGGAGGGCTAAGGTGGATGAAAACTTAGCTTGGAGGGCTAAGTTTGAGTCCCTGGATCGGTCTGGTGATCGATCAGGGATTCTGGCACGCTGCTCCTTCATGGATCGGTCTGGTGACTGATCCAGCAATGGCTGATCGGTCTGGTGACCGATCAGGGAGCACACAGTGAGGTTGGGAACCTACTGTGCTGCTCCTGATCGATCTGGTGACCGATCAGGGAGTATGCGATTCACCCACTGACTGGCTCCTGATCGGTCTGGTGACCGATCAGGGAGCGAACAGTGAGGTTGAGTTCCCTTGCTGATCTGCTCCTGATCGGTCTAGTGACCGATCAGGATCACTGTGCAAACCGTTCTGGAGAACGATCCAGCTTCGCGAGTTCCTCACTAAGATCGATCAGGACGGTGCCTGATCGGTCTGGTGATGATCTGATCGGACTGGTGACCGATCAGGAGAACCCCTGATCGGTCAGTTGACCGATCAGAAGGCTTAGGCTGGGAAACTCAGAAATCGCCCGATATAAGGGGTGGATTGGTCAGGTGATCGATCCACAACCTGGGATCGGTCTGGTGTCGATCCAGGAGAGTCCCAAAGAAATCACGATTCCTAATCGAGCATTGGGGATCGATCAGGACGGAGCCTGATCGGTCTGGACCCAGCCTGATCGGTCTAGTGACCGATCAGGAGTCGCTTTGATCGGTCCGATGACCGATCACTTTAATTCAAATTGCAATGTCAGACGCTCTGATCGTGTCTGACCATATCCGATTCGCTGCTGTTTGCCTCTGATATTTGATTTACTGTGTGATATACTGCTCTAACAGTCTGATTAAGCTGCATGTGACAGGGGAGGATTCAAACACTCAAGGAGAAGTCAATGGAGGCTTTTCTTGGAGCAGGTTTGTCCGTTTCTCATCTCAGGTTGCAACGGCTGGAGCTGCAGGACTGAAGCCGCTGACTGAAGCTTGGCTGAGGGAGCTCAGGAAGTTCAGTGAGGGTTCAGTGGTAGCTGGCATTGGCAGTGAGGCAGCTGGAGGCTGCTAGAGATGAGGTCACTTGATGCTTAGTGGAGAAAGAAAAGGGGCGGAAGACAGCTTCGATGAAGAAGTGTTCTACAGCTTGTGTTTGAGTTCTGGCTGCACATGTGTTCTCCACATCAAGCTTGCACGTTCTGAAGTTTCATCTTCTTGAGCAAGCTGCTAAAAACTTGAAGCAACCTTCCCTTACTTGAGCACTTGAAGGAGAGAACAAGGAGCTGGGAGTCCGACAATGGGAAGACACGAGGAAGGGTTTCTTGCTTGAGATCGTCGTTGGGTGGAGCTCGGGAAAGCTTGCTGTGTTCTTGTCCTTGCTAAGTGTTTGAGTAAGATCTTTCTTGTTGTTTCTTTGTGCTTAAACTTTAATCCGTGATTGAAACACGCTGTGGAGAGGTTTCTCCACCGAGAAGGAGGTTGTTTCTTATCCGATGATAACCGGGGCTTGATCTGCCAACGATCAAGGGATCGCCCACCTTAAGGGCACGCCAAGGAGTAGGGGCAAGTTATCCCCGAACCTTGTAAATCCTCCTTGTTAGCGATCTTGCTAATCTTGCTAGTTAGTTCTCTGTTTTAGTTTCTACACATTCTGTTTTTCATACTTCTGCTGTGCTACTAACAACTCCAAGTGCAGAAACTCGCTAAGTTTTTGAAATCAAAGTGATTGGCTATATTCACCCCCCCCTTTCTAGCCATCCGAGTTCCAACAGTCAAATGTGTTTGCTATTTTTTGGTTCTAAGTGTCGATCACTCGGATCCATACTCGAGCCCCTTTTTTCTTCTTTCCTTAGTGAAGTCGGCTCAACTAACTCAGCCGAAAGACGCGAACCTTCGAATAGCTTAAGGCTAGCGATTAGCCCCTAAGCCACCTGCCCGCTCATGGGACTTAGCCATTCGCGGTCGGCTTCTATTTAAGGAACGGGGACTACAAAGCAATCAGCCAAGTATACCGCTGCCCGCCCGGGGAGCAAGGTTCGCACACTTGATTGGCTTGATCCGAGGAACGTGGGTCGCCACACATCCGGACTGGGGGTATGCAGGAGCATGCCTGCTTATAACTCGCTTAGAGGCGAGAGTCTGGACACTCGGTTGGGTAGAACCAGGGGAGCATGGGACGCCACGCGCCCGGACTGGGATACGAGCTGAGTGGTGCGCAGGAGGCGAGACTCTGGACACTCGGTCGGGTAGAACCCAGGGAGCGTGGGTCACCACGTGTCCAGACTGGGAGCCAAGCCGAGTGGAGTGTGGGAGCATGCCCACTTATAACTCGCACGGAGGCGAGAGTCTGGACACTCGGTCGGGTAGAACCCAGGGAGCGTGGGTCGCCACGCGTCCGGACTGGGAGCCGAGCTGAGGGGTGCGTGGGAGCATGCCCACTTATAACTCGCTCAGAGGCGAGAGTCTGGAGTGCCTGCGAGCTGACCAAGAACCTCATCCTTCCACTATCATTTTATAGAGTTTTAAAGTACAATTGCCTCACAAGCCCTCACTCTGCCTCTCGATAGGGTTGGAGATGAATAACACTCCAGGGTCAATCAAGTCTCTTTCCTTGCTCATTCTCCAGGTAGTATGCTCCCGAAGCCAGCTTCTGGACAACCCTGAAGGGTCCTCCCTATTGGGGCTCTAACTTGCTGACGTCCCCGACCAGCTTGATTCTTTTCCAGACGAGGTCTCTGAAGGATCGTTTCTGGCGTGCAGAGGGGGAGTGAATACACTTTTTCGTCGTGGATCTCTACAACTTTTTAGCGCAGCGGAAGTAATATGTAAATGAAAATAGATACAATGCTAACACTTATCGTTTACTTGGTATCCACCTAGATGGGTGACTAGTCCAAGGATCCACGCCGCGAGCACTACTTTTCACTATCGAAAACTCTCCTTGAGGTGGAGAAACCTTTACAATCGATCTTCCTCTTTACAAGATGAAGAAATATAAGAGAGGAAGAGTAAAACAAACTTCAGACAAGCAGCACTTCGACACTGTACGGAACCGTACCATGCACGTGCAAAAAGGTGCTCCTTTTATAGGTGAAACATAGACTCGCAGTCTGTCCAGCCCCGTACCAGTCGACTGCCCCAGGGGTAGTCGACTGGCCTAGCATTAATTGTTAGCCACCGGCTAGCCAACGGATAGTTTTTGGGGTATACCAGTCGACTGCCCTGCCTCACAGCTCAGCTCCAGCCACTGCGGACCTTCTCCTTCGTGTGTGCCTTCAGGTTTGCTCCCTTGGCTCGCCCCTTGAAGTCCTCTTCCTCTGGCTATCGTCCCTCGGATGCGCACGCAAGCCTTCCCTTGGCTTGCCTCCATGGCACCCTTCACGTGTGCCCTTGAAGTCCACTTCCCGGCTTGCCCTTGGAGCTCTCCTCCCTCGGCTCTCGTCCCTCGGATATGTCCACCATGTGTGATTCTCCAAGTCCTGCAAACTCAATCACACACATCAAATACAACATAACACTCTAACCTTAAACATATTCACCCACACACATCAAAACCATGATCTTCCAATCATTTAAGGGTCGATTGCCTCAACAATCTCCCCCTTTTTGATGTGTGACAATATGTTTAAGTTAGAGATAAATAACAGCCATAAAAATAATAGCAAAAGATAGCAATTGAAAAAATAAGACATAGTAACCTTAAGAGGTAACCTCCCCCTTAATCTGTGTCTTCTCCCCATTTTCAATTCTAATCACAATCCAAGTTAACTTTCCACTTAACAACAATACCATTAAAAATGTAAGACATATCAGAACCTAAGAGGTACCTCCCCTTAATCCATGTCTTCTCTCCATTTTTAACCTTTCAAGGTCTAAGTTAGACAAAATACCCAAAACCATCCATTTTAAGTCAAAATTCTAACTTAAATCACCCGTTCTCCCCCTTTGACACCATCAAAATGATTGCCTCAAGCAACCAAACCCACATCAAATGTGAGAAAGTTGGATTTTTAAAATTTCTCACAGTAGCTGAAAATATACGTACCAGTCGACTGCCCATGGGGCAGTCGACTGATACGCCATCAGTCTGAATTTTCAGCTTTTCTGTCGAATTTCAGAAACTCCCAAAAAATTCCAAAAATTATAAAATTTTACATACATTTTTGAAATGATATACTTTATCAGGGAAAAATAGTAGTCCATATAAAATTTCAAACATGCATGACTTTTGATAAAAATCCAAAAGTTTTGAAAACCACTATATTTTGTGTCAACCTTTGAATCTAATTTTGCAATCATGTGACTTTCAAAAGCATGACAAAGTATATAAAACATAAAATGATTTTCAAAGGTTTAAAATGTCCAACTATGTTCTTTGGGCAAAGTGTCCATTGATTAAACACTTGCCTTCTCCATAGTTGGTCTAGTTTTGATATTTTGATACTTTTAATGGTTCAACAATGTGCCACAAGCACAAGTGAACCAAATGTATCACCCTAATAGATCAAGCACCCTTTTTCAAAGCTAATAACTCCACGTTCATCCTATACTTCCACAAAATACATTCCAAGGCCTCTTCTTAAGGATGTAAACTCCGATTCAGGAAGAGGCTTGGTAAAGATGTCGGCTAGGTTCGACTTTGATTCAACATAGTGTAGTTCTATGTCTCCCCTTGCCACATGATCTCTAATGAAGTGATGTTTCACTTCAATGTGTTTTGTCCTAGAATGGTGAACCGGGTTTTTAGTTAAGTTGATTGTGCTTACATTATCACACAAGACTTTGACCTTGGTGTAATGCAACTCATAATCCTCCAAGGTGTGCATGATCCAAAGGAGTTGAGAAACACACCCACCCATTGCCACATATTCTGCTTCCGTTGTTGATAGGGCAACGCATGGTTGTTTCCTACTACTACAACTAACTAAGGAAGACCCAAGGAATTGACACCCTCCACTAGTGCTCTTCCTATCTAGCTTACAACCCGCATAATCAGAGTCGGTGTATCCAATTAGATCAACATTAGGGTTCTAGGATACCAAAGTCCGACATTGAGGGTACCTTTCACATATCTTAGGATCCTCTTAACTACAACCAAATGGAGCTCTTTTGCACACGATTGGTACCTTGCACACATACCTACCGTAAATAGTATATCGGGTCTACTAGCGGTTAGGTATAGGAGGCTACCAATCATGCTCCTATATTGCTTAGAGTCTACCATTTTCCCTTCAAGGTCACTGTCCATTTTAACATTGGTTCCTATGGGTGTAGATGCTACCTTAGCATTTTCTAAACCAAATTTCTTTAACATCTCCTTAGCATATTTGGTTTTGAAAAATATGTGTACCTTCATTAGTTTGCTTAACTTGAAGACCTAAAAAGAAGGTCAACTCTCCTACAAGACTCATTTCAAATTCATCTTCCATACACTTGATGAATTTTTGTAAGAAGTCATTATATGTTGACCCAAAAATGATATCGTCTACATAGACTTGGGCAACAAATATGTCCTTATCCTTAGATTTTAGGAACAAAGTAATGTCAATTGTTCCTCTCCTAAACCCCTTAGACACTAAAAATGAAGAAAGCCTTTCATACTAAGCCCGGGGAGCTTGTTTCAACCCATATAAGACTTTTCTTAATTTGAACACGTGTCTTGGAAAATTAGGGTCCTCAAACCCGGGAGGTTGTTCTACATAGACCTCTTCCTTAATGATTTCATTAAGGAATGCCGACTTTACATCCATTTGGTTGAGTGTGAAACCCATGTGAGCGGCATAGGCTAGTAGAATTCTAATTGATTCTAACCTAGCTACGGGGGCATAAGTCTCATCATAATCTAGTCCCTTAACTTGGTTAAACCCCCTAGCCACCAATCTAACCTTGTTCCTAATGATTTTACCTTGGCCATCTAGTTTGTTCCTAAAGACCCATCTAGTGGTTACAATAGTGCAATCATTGGGCCTAGGAACTAACTCCCAAATTTCACTCCTCTCAAATTGATTTAGCTCTTCTTGCATGGCTAAGACTCAATCAACATCTCTCAATGCTTCATCAATGGACTTGGGTTCCAATTGGGAGATTAAAGTTATTTGACTAGTTTGATCCCTAAAATATTGTAGCGACCCGACCTCTTACTGTCTTCAGACGGATCGTTACTTTACTCTACTTCTCAACTCTTATACATGACTAAAGAAAATTGCGGAAATCTTTTTTTTCTTTTAAATTCTGCTAACAATTATATTCTAACTTAAGCAATCATGTATAATAATACCATGTCATACTTCCTTCTCAATCTCGTAGTTGAATCTTATTGAAAACAGCCTTACCAACCAAAACAGCCCGTACCAGTCGACTGATGACGTCATCAGTCGACTGATACGGCTGTAACCTGTTTTTACAGGTTTCGGCCCCTTGCTTCCCAAGTCCACCATTCCTTCAATTTCGAGCCATATCAAACTACAACATCATTCCTATACTCTATATCAGTTTCCTAAACAATTAAGCCAATCAAACGAATCCATAAACTTGAATTTAGGACTTTTATGGAAGAAAACAAACCAAACAAATTTATCTAAATTTTAACAATAAAGTTGTATCAATCTTAACTTCTAACCATTTAAACTCATCATACAAAGTTCTATAACATCACTAAGGCATTATGGAATGAGAAAGCAACTTTTCTAAATATGCTTAAGTAATAAAACTTGATTCAAAAGGAAAATTGATGCTATCTTGGCACAAACACCTTTTTCTCTAACAAAGTATCAATATTTCTAACTACTCACACTTTTACTCATCTAATGCAATCATGGGGTTATATATGCTAAATGAAATGACATGGAATCTTTACTCTAAGAAATTTAGCATATAAAACTATCCAAAACTCAAATACTCTATAATCTCCATAAGCAAGAACTTGAAATTTGAATAAACTTAAACATTGCAATTCAAATAACTAAATAGTCTCGTCTCAAAGATCTCTCCATAATCAGCCACCACACACACTTTGCTCAGCACCGCCTCGTCGCCTTCCTTCAGAATTGCCTGCCTTTACCTTTATCTGCAATAAGAGGAAATGCATCTATAAGCAAAAAGCTTAGTAAGTACTATCTAGCTCACAAAACTCGAAATATGCAAACTTGCTTCTAGATCAAACTGAACATCATATGAGATACTAATATGCTTGAAAGAAAAACTAATAACATGTATAACTCAAAACATGCATACTCAAGCAATAATAAATCTCATTTTACTTTTCTTGGCTCAACTTGAAACTTTAGCTATTCTTTAACTTTTGAAAACTTTCTTAAACTTTCGAAAACTTTGCTAAAGCATATACTTGAAAATAATAATCACTTGGATCCACTGAAGACGTAAGTACCATCTCATGCGCGTTCCCTAAAAGGTTGGGGTAGCGAGCCACCAATCCTAATAGAGCAGACCTTGGTCTACCAGGGCCAAGACCTTGGAATTGGACACCTGGATTTCTTTAACGACGCCCTTGGACGCCGGGTACTGGCCTTGTAAAATAAAATAGCTTTTCTTTCTTTTCTTTCTTATCTGTAAATGCCTTGGCATTTTCTGGAGCACCTTGCGTGCTAAAATCCCTAAGTCTTGACTTTTGGGGATTTTCTTAAGGCCTTGGCCTTTTCTTTTCTTATCTTCATCTTCTTTTCTTTTCTCATAACTTTCTTGGCCCTAAACTCACATAGGGTGCTTATCAAACATATACAAGCATATAAGAACTAAGATCACATGCAAAAACTAAAGTAAAAAGGAAAAATTCTCTTTTAAAGACTTTTAAAGGAAATTCTCGCGGTAAAACCGCCTCTTACTGCAGGTGAGCAGTACTTACATTGATATCTTGGACTTACAACCAAGATTGAGGTCTAGAACTCGGGAGAAACTCGAGATCTCGAAGAATTCTTCACGTCTACGCGTTCCTCTCGTCGCGGGGATCCCGAATATAGGATTATTTCTTCGAGAAGGGTCTCGGCCGGCCCTCTTGACCTTGGTGTGGTGTCGCCCAAGAGAGGAGAGGGAGGGAGAGGGTCGGCGCAGCTGTTGGCCGAAGGGTTTGAGAGAAAATCCCAACTTCCCTCTTTAAGTTTTCTATTTATACATATGGGGCCGAATCAACTTAAATGCAGCTTAATTATAGGTTTCGCCATCTTCTGCTGTGCTGATACCCCTAGCCCAGCCGGTTGGGCGCTTGTGCTGTTTCGTGGAGGTCGCGGGTTCGAACCCCCGCTGCCCCTTATGGTATTTTCCTATTTTGGCTTCTTTTTCCTTTTTCTTTTTCTTTTTCCAAAAATACCAAACGGACTCGAAAAATTCCATAAAAATACTCTAAAAATTCCTAAAAATATCTAGAATATTTCTAAATCATTTCTAAATAATTCTAAGGACTTTAAGAACTAAAAATGGAAATTTTGGGGCGTTACAATCCCCCATACCTTATAAAAAGTTCGTCCTCGAACTTAGAATAACTCTGGATATCGTTCTCTCATGCTGTCCTCACGTTCCCAAGTAGCCTCTTCATGCTTTTGATTCTGCCAGATGACCTTCACTAGTGGCACTTCTTTGTTTCTTAATCTTTTAACTGCTTTGTCCACTATCTGTGTCGGTCTGCTCTCATAACTAAGATCTTCTTGGATCTGTACTGACTGAGGCTGAATCACTTGGCTAGGGTCGTGAATACACTTCTTCAGCATAGAGACATGAAATGTACTGTGGATAGCTGACATATCCTCTGGTAAGTCCAACTCATAGGCTACCTTCCCAACTCTCTTTATAATCTTGTAGGGTCCTATGTAGCGAGGACTTAGCTTACCCTTTTTACCAAATCTCATCACTCCCTTCATAGGAGCGACCTTGAGAAATACTGAATCTCCAACTTTGAATTCAAGTGGTCTACGGCGTGTGTCAGCATAACTCTTCTGTCTACTCTGGGCAGTCTCAATCCTCTGGCGGATCGTCTGGATAGCCTGAGTGGTCTCATCTATAAGCTCAGTCTGGCCGTCTAGTCCTGACTCCACCTCTTTCTTCTCACCAGCTTCTTGCCAACATATGGGTGATCTACATTTCCTGCCATATAATGCCTCATAAGGTGCCATCCTGATGGTGGCCTGATAGCTATTGTTGTAGGCAAACTCAGCTAAGCACAGAAATTTACACCAACTACCCTTAAAGTCCAACGCACAAGCCCTGAGCATGTCTTCTAAAATCTGATTTACTCTCTCTGTTTGTCCATCTGTCTGGGGATGGAAGGCTGTGCTGAACTGAAGTTTGGTGCCTAGGGCGTCCTGAACACACCTCCAAAAATGGGAGATGAATCGCCCATCTCTGTCAGAAACGATCGACTTCGGGACTCCGTGAAGCCTGATTACTTCTTTCACATACAGCTGTGCTAATTGCTCTACCGAATGCGATAACTTGATGGCTAGGAAGTGGGCAGACTTGGTCAATCTGTCCACTATCACCCAAATTGCATCGTGTCCATGGGTGGTTCTTGGAAGACCTGTGATAAAGTCCATGGATATTTCTTCCCACTTCCACTCTGGAATGGGAAGAGGCTGCAGAACTCCTCCTGGTCTCTGGTGCTCAGCTTTGACCCTCTGACAGGTCAAGCAGGTACTGATATATCTGGCCACGTCTCGCTTGAGTCCAGACCACCAGAACCTCTTCTTTAAATCTTGGTACATCTTGGTAGAACCAGGATGCATAGAGTACGGGGTACTGTGGGCCTCCTCTAGAATACTCTTCCTTAGTTCCTCATCATCGGGGACGCAAAGGCGGTCTCCAAAATAGAGGATGCCACTGTCTGATACTCGAAACTCTGAATGTTCTGCCTCTTGGATCCCCTGCTTGATCTTCTGGATTTCTGGGTCTTGACTTTGCTTTTCTTGTATATCCTTAAGCAGGGTTGACTCTAGGGTCAGTGCAGAAAATTGCCCAATTATTACCTCGACTCCAAAATTCTTTATTTCTTTCTGAAGTGGTAGAGACAGTGATGATAAGGACATCAGTGCTGCACAGGATTTTCTGCTCAGTGCATCTGCCACTTTATTAGCTTTACCTGGGTGGTAGAGGATTTCACAGTCATAATCTTTGACCAACTCTAGCCACCTGCGCTGCCTCATATTCAGATCTTTCTGAGTGAAGAAGTACTTCAAACTCTGATGGTCTGTGAAGATTCTGCACTGCACTCCATACAGGTAATGTCTCCAAAGCTTCAGTGCAAAAACCACAGCTGCTAGCTCAAGGTCGTGCGTAGGGTAATTCTTCTCGTAGTCCTTGAGCTGTCTGGAGGCATAGCTATTACTTTACCTCTTGCATGAGGACAGCTCCAAGGCCCATCTTGGATGCATCACTATAATGTCAAAGGCCTTGTCACTCTCTGGAACGTCAGGATGGGAGCACTGGTCAGTCTCTTCTTCAGCTCTAGAAAACTGTGCTCGCATTTATCTGACCATTCAAACTTCTTGTTCTTTCTGGTCAAGGCTGTGAGTGGAGAGGCTATCCTGGAAAAGTCCTCCACAAATTTTCTGTAATATCCTGCCAGGCCTAAGAACTTCTGATCTCACTGGCATTTTTGGGTCTACACCAGTTGCTGACTGCTTCTATCTTGGCTGGATCAACTTGAATGCCTTCTTTGGATACAATGTGACCTAGGAAGGTCACCTGATCTAGCCAAAACTCACACTTTGAGAATTTTGCATAGAGCTTCTCCTGTGAAGGATCTGCAGCACTATCCTCAAGTGTGTAGCATGGTCCTCTGGAGTCTGTGAGTATATGAGAATATCATCAATAAACACAATGACGAATTTATCGAGATACTCCTAAAGATGTGGTTCATCAGCTCCATGAAGACTGCTGGAGCATTGGTTACTCCAAAAGGCATCACTACAAATTCGTAGTGGCCGTATCTTGTCTGAAGGCCGTCCTGGGGATGTCACTTTCTTTAACCTTCAGCTGATGATACCCAGAACGCAGATCTATCTTCGAGAACATGTAGCCCCTTTGAGTTGATCAAATAAATCATCTATTCTAGGAAGGGGGTACTTGTTCTTGATGGTCACCTTGTCAGAGCTCTGTAGTCTATGCACAGACGCATAGGAA
>JAGFNQ010004371.1:366883-429128 GCA_024364735.1 Boesenbergia rotunda | reverse complement strand
TCATTAGGGATCATATAGCTAGGGGAGATATTGTACTCTCTCATGTAGAGTCCAAATCAAGCCTAGCCGACATTTTCACTAAACCACTTCCCGAGAATAAATTTAATTTCCTACGACGGGAGTTAGGAATGTGTCGCGCTTCATGAATTTCAAAATGCTTTCAAACCCTTCATGATTATTTCGAAATTAAGGGGAAACAATTTGGGTAATTTTGGGGACATCTCACACAAACTATAAGGTTTACCAAAACGTTTTTGTTTGCTAGATATGTGGTGAGATGTTAGGATCAACTCAATTTCTCAAAATGTCAATGCATTTCTTGAGAAATTAAGTTGACGAAATAATAATCACTGTGGTGATCAAGTATGGGGAAAACCATTGCATAACATATGTGTATATGACTCCATGATCATACTTGGACATTCCAATCAAGGAAACTTGATTGGAACACTGAATTTGATTCAAACCTAGTTGAAATTGCTTAGTTGATTGTTGATTGAGTTTGACTCCACTTGGGTGGAGCAAAGTGCTTGAATCAAACCATAAGGACCCTTAATCCTTGCTTAGGGATCAACTATAGGCGAGGGATCACTTTCTAGATCGACATTTGTCATCAGAATCCCTGAGAAATCGTGTATGAAACTGAAACTGAAAGGTTCAGTTTATTTCAGATCGTATCAGGAACCCTGATCGGTCACTGGACCGATTAGGCATAGGGCTGATCGGTCCCCGGACCGATCTGGCTCCTTCCTATGGTGATCGGTCCACAGACCGATCAACGAGGCAAGCAGTGACTTTTCGAAATTTTGGCCAAGCCTACTGAGCCAGCCTGGATCGGTCCCCGGACCGATCTGGCACCCTGCTGGGACCGGTCCACAGACCGATCAGGGGGCTCACAGTAAGCCTCCCGAGTCTACTGATCTCTCCCTGATCGATCAACCGATCGATCAGGAGCTTGCCTGATCGGTCACCCGACCGATCAGGCTCAGTACAGTCCGATCAGGCTATAGCCTGATCAGTCTGGGCGCGATCAGATCGAACGGTGATCCGTTCAGATGCATTAAAATCTAGTTGGTGGATCGATCCACCAACAGATTAAATCCTCCCAAACCCCCTCATTGCCGAACCCTAGCGCCGAAACCTACCACTCGCGCAACCTTTGCTTCATGCGAGAGCGTTCCCTGTGACCTCGTCTTCCTCTCGTGAGTGTGAGCGTGCAGTTCTAAGAGGCGTCCTCCGGCTCTGTGTCTTCCTGCGAGTCTCTCTCTTGCTAAAGGGGCTCGCGTTTCGTCTCTTGCACCGAGAGCCTCTCCTGCGCAAGCGTTTTTCCCTTTTGCGACTCAAGAACTCTACTAATGGCACCAAAGTGAGTTTTTGGCTTTGATTTTCTTGCAAATCAGTTCATAAAATTGTGTTTTGAAGCTTATCATGCTCCTGTGTTTGTTCTTGGTGTTGTGCCGTGATCCTCTCGTATTTGCCGTGACCTTACATTCTCACCAAATGATCAAATCGATTTTTCACCTCATTATTATCCTATGTTTGATCTTGATCTAACGTCTACCTTATGATTGGGTCTTATCTTTGTATGGTCAATTCTTGAATTTTTGTGATTCAACCTACATTCGTATCAACCTTGCTCAATTGATTCAAACCGTGTATGATCAATTACTGTTTAAATTCTGTGTCTTGATCATTTCTATTCTCTAGAAAATTTTCTAAAGGGAAAGATGTTGTTGAGGGCAGCTCGAGGGGGAAAGCCCCCTCTTCCTCTACGCCCTCCAAGAGTCCACAACCCTCTTCGAGCTCTAGATTTCCAAACACCGCCTGTGAGCAATCCTTCCAATCAAGGACTTTCAAAATGCTACCCTGCCGATCAATAGATGTCCCTTCCTGACTGAGTATTGTCCATCGATCATGGAGATAGTCCTGCTTTTTACAATCTTGGTTTCCTCCTCTCCTTAGAGCCGAACCATCAACTATGACCTTGTCTCGGAGTTTTACAATAATCTTCAGCAGGGTCCTCAAGGCGGCTTCGAGTTCACTACTCGAGTCGCCAAAAGGACTCTCGATTTTTCCTATGACATACTTGCCGAGTTTCTGGGTGGTCGACGATCACCAAAATGTATTCAATCTATCCCAGCTTCCTAATCCTCTACTAGCACCATTTGCAGATGTTACCCCTGATTCTGTCCATCAGTATTTCTTTGGTCATCCCGCCCAGCGGTCTTGATGAGCTGGGCCCTGACTTTCCTACCTTTGCTGCACTGCGTCTTTCTCCCACTAGCTACATATTATTCAAGATTATCACAAACTGTATCCTCCCAATTACTTCCAAACCTCTAACTGAAATCCGACCCTATCACTGTCTGATGCTCTACGGCATGCACCACCGTTTGGACTTCGATATCATGGAGAGCATCTTCCAGTCCATCTTATCTTATCGAGAGCCCAGCCGACGCACGGTCTACATGCCTTTTGGTCACGTCATCACCGACTGGCTCTTGTCAGTTGGTGTTGATGTCACCAAGGGCCGAACGATGCCTATGGTCCGACAGGACTGCAGACTTGGCCGGCGAGCATTCGCCAAGTCCGGCATCATTGTTCGGGGGCCCGATCGGATGTTGGTTTGGAAAGATGGTAGGGTTCTTGGTGAGTTACCGAGGGGAGGTCCACAGGTTCAGGCGCCAGCCGCTGCTGATGATGATGATGACTACGACGAGCCGGATCCAGATCTGCGCTGGCAGATCTCAGAGCTGGATCAGACGCTACAGGAGTTTGTTCAGTTGAGGGCGATAGATCGCGAGGAGTTTTGGTCAGGTTTTCGCTCCATTGATTGCCGACTGACCAGGATCGAGACTGAGGTCTCGGGGACCCGTACCCTCAGCAGACATGGTATGATGAGTGGCGCAGCCACACATTTCCAGGAAGGTGCACCTTCATCGAGTACTGCCCAGGTCCTTTGCCCTACTGATGTCACGATGGACGATCTCGTGCACGATGAGGATCCCCCGCTGATGTTTGAGCTGGGTTTTGCTGCTTTTTTCTCATGATTTGTGTACTTGACCGTGTTTGGTCTGTTTGACTTTGGCTTGTATGCCCCTTGACTTGCTTAGTGTGGCCTTGTGCCACACGTCTCTGGATTTAGATGCCTGTGACTTGCATCGTGTTATTTCTTAGGATATTTTATGACCTGATGCATGTTTTATCCCATGATGATATGCTTCATGTTGATGCTATGCTATATTATCTGCGTTTTTGATCCATAGCTATGTTTATGCTTATGCTACCATGCTCATATGATACATATGCCTGTTTTGCCATGCCTATATCTTTTGCCATATGTGATCATATGCTTATCAATATTCAATCAAATCCTTATTGTTTTGGGATACCCCTAGGGTTGAGGGGGAGTATGGTTGAACTTAACAGCCCGTTTAGACCATTTTCGTGTTCGACAAAGGGGGAGAGTGTGGTTGGTTAAGTTTAGGATGATCATGTTGTAGGGGGAGGATCTGGATTCCCCTATGATTCTAAATTTGGAAAACTTGATTAAGAATCTCTAACTTAAAATCGGGTTGTCAAACAACAAAAAAGGGGAGATTGTTGATGCAGTCTGGCCCTGATTGTTGTTTTGGTGTTGACACCGATTTTAGTTTAGGTGGATGATGTTTGATTATGATTAAGTCCTGATCGGGGATCAGGCATGGTATGGAAAATCCTAGTCTGGAGGGCTAGGTGTTGGAAAATCCTAATCTGGAGGGTTAGGTGTTGAAAATCCTAGCTTGGAGGGCTAGGTGTTGGAAAAGTCCTAATTCGGAAGGGTTGGGTGAAAAGTCCTAGCTTGGAGGGCTAGGTGAAAAGTCCTAACTTGGAGGGTTAGGTGCAAATTCCCATCCTAGAGAATTAGGTGAAAAGTCCTGGCCTGGAGGGTCAGGTGCCTAGCTTGGAGGGCTAGGTTGGATGATGTTCTAACTCGGAAGGGTTGGGTGAAAAGTCCTAGCTTGGAGGGCTAGGTGAAAAGTCCTAGCTTGGAGGGCTAGGTGAAAAGTCCTAGCTTGGAGGGTTAGGTGCAAATTCCCAACTTGAAGAGTTAGATGGAAAAATCCTTAGCTTGGAGGGCTAAGGTGGATGAAACCCTAGCTTGGAGGGCTGGGTTTGACTCCCTGGATCGGTCTGGTGACCGATCAGGGACATTGGCACGCTGCTCCTTCGTGGATCGGTCTGGTGACCGATCCAGCGATGTCTGATCGGACTGGTGACCGATCAGGGAGCGCACAGTGAGGTTGGGAACCTACTGTGTGGCTCCTGATCGGTCTGGTGACCGATCAGGGAGCAGGCTGCTTCCTTGCTGCCTTGCTCCTGATCGGTCTGGTGACCGATCAGGGAGCGGATACTGAGTGAGTTCCCTTGCGGATCAGACCCTGGATCGGTCCGGTGACCGATCAGGGACTTAGGATCTGATTAAAAAATCACTGTTCATCTGTCCTGATCGGTCTGAGTGACCGATCAGGCTTCACTCTGATCGGTCGGGTGACCGATCAGGCGTGTATAGCCGCGAGAGCTGGGAATCCCAGCGAAGCAGTGGATCGGTCTGGTGACCGACCCATAAGCCCTGGATCGGTCTGGTGACCAATCACTTTAATTCAAATTACGTTGTCAAACGCTCTGAACATATCTGATTCTCTGTGCGTCACTTCTGATATTTGATTTACTGTGTGATTTACTGCTCTAACAGTCTGATTAAGCTGCAGGTGACAGGGGAGGATTCAAACACTCAAGGAGAAGTCAATGGAGGCTTTCCTTGGAGCAGGTTTGTCCGTTTTTCCATCTCAGGTTGCAACGGCCGAGCTGCAGACTGGAGCTTGGCTGAGGGAAGCTCAGGGAGTCCAACGATAGCTCAGTGGTAGCTGGCGTTGGCAGATGAGCAGCTGGGAGCTGCAGGGATGGTGTCATCTGATGCTTGGTGGAGAAACAAAAGCGAGAAGAGACTTCGGTTGAAGCAGAGTTTGTGAATCCTAAGTGTTGAGCTTGCTGAAGTTCTTGCTGCGATTGTGTGTTCTCCACACTTCGCTTGCTGTGTGCGTGTGCTGTTGATTCTTTGAGCAAGTCATTGAGATCTGAGGAGCAACCAATTCTTACGTGAGTGCTGGGAGGAAAGAACAAGGGGCTTGGAGTCCGACAGTGAGAAGACACGAAAGAGGGAGTCCTTGCGTGAGATCGTCGCTGGGTGGAGCTCAGGATAAGCTCGCTGTGTTCTTGTCCTTGCTAGGTGCTGAGTAAGAGTTTTCTCTGTGTTTCATTAAGCTTAAATCTATATCCTTGTTTGAAATGCTGTGGAGAGGTTTCTCCACCGAGAAGGAGGTTGCGTTATATCCGGTGAACACCGGGGCTTGATCTGCCGACGATCAAGGGATCGCCCACCTTAAGGGCATGCCAAGGAGTAGAGGCAAGTTATCCCCGAACCTTGTAAACTCTCTTGTTAGCGACCTTGGTAGTTGTTCTTGCTTGCTTTCATTTCTGTTTTGTTTACTGCACTGTTTCCTTTCTTTTGCTTCTTCCGCTGTGCTACTGATAAGTTGAGTGCAGAAACCTCACAAGTGTTTAAAGTCAAAGAGATTGGCTATATTCACCCCCCCCCCTCTCTAGCCATCCATTCCCAACAGGTATGTGCACTAGGTATCAAGTTTGTGCCAAGGAATCTCACCTAATCGCTGTTAAGCGAATTTTGAGATATCTCAAAGGCACAATTGGAGTCGGTCTATGGTACCCTCATACCGAATCATTTGATTTAATTGACTATACGGATTCCGACTACGCTGGATGTAAGTTGGACCGGAAAAGCACAAGTGGGGGTTGCCAATTCTTAGGTTCGTCCTTAGTAAGTTGGTCAAGTCAGAAGCAACATTGTGTTGCTCTCTCCACGACCGAGGCAGAATATATCGTCATGGGAGAGAGTGTATCACAATTATTGTGGATGATACATACTTTAGAGGACTATGGTTTGAGTTACAAGGGTGTGCAAGTGTTATGTGATAACATAAGCACAATTAACTTAACCAAGAATCCAGTTCATCATTCTAGGACCAAACATATTGAGGTGCGTCATCACTTCATTAGGGATCATGTAGCTAGGGGAGATATTGTACTCTCTTATGTTGAGTCCAAATCAAACCTAGCTGACATTTTCACTAAACCACTCCCCGAAAATGAATTTAGTTTCCTAAGACGGGAGTTGGGAATGTGTCGTGCTTTGTGAATTTCAAATTGCATTCAAACCCTTCATGATTATTTCGAAATTGTTGGGAAACACTTGGGTAACTTTGGGAACATCTCACATAAATTATAAGGTTTACCAAAACATTTTTGTTTGCTAGATATGGGGTGAGATGTTAGGATCAACTAAATTTCTCAAAATGTCAATGCATCCCTTGAACAATTAAGTTGACGAGATAATAATCACTGTGGTGACCAAGTATGGTGAAACCATTGCATAACATATGTGTATATGGCTCCATGATCATACTTGGACATTCCAATCAAGGAAACTTGATTGGAACACTGAATTTGGAACAAAACTTGATTGAATTTGCTTGAATGATTGTTGATTGAGTTTGACTCCATTTGGGTGGAGCAAAGTGATTGTTGAATCTATAAGGACTCTTGATCCTTGTTCAGGGATCAATTTTAGTCATGAGATCATGTCCAAGTTCGATAAACTTCATCAGATCTCGTTGGAAAGTTTCAGAAAATCTGAAACTGAATATTTCAGATCGAATCTGGGAATATCAGGAACCCTGATCGGTCACCGGACCGATCAGGCATAAGGCTGATCGGTCACCGGACCGATCAGGCATAAGGCTGATCGGTCCCCAGACCGATCTGGCTTCCTCTTGACTTTACGAAATTCTGATCTACCTTACTGAGCCAGCCTGGATCGGTCCCCGGACCGATCTGGCACCCTGCTGGGACCGGTCCACAGACCGATCAGGGGGCTCACAGTAAGCCTCCCGAGCCTACTGATCTCTCCCTGATCGATCAACCGATCGATCAAGAGCATGCCTGATCAGTCACTCGACCGATCAGGATCGGTTCAGTCCGATCAGGCTATAGGCTGATCGGTCTGGGCGCTATCAGATCGAACGATGATCCGTTCAATCGCATTAAATTACGGTTGGTGGACCGATCCACCAACCGATTAACTTCGCGAAAAACCTCTCCTTGCCAACCCTAGCGCCGAAACCTCTCCGTTGCGCCTCTTCATTCTGAGCGAGAGTGTTCCTGCGTCTCCCTCCTCCTCGCGCGTGCGAGTTCTTGCGAAGGCTTCTACGGGTGTTTCCTTGCTCTCTGCAAGTTCTCTTGTGCTCGAAGTCTTCTGCGTCTCTGTCTTGCGCTGCGAGCTTCTCCCGCGTAACTTCTTCTTCCAGTTTTGCGATCCTTTCAAACCAACTTCAATGGCACCAAAGTATGTTTTTGATTTAGTTTTCATTATGAATCAGTCTATAGATTATACATATGAAGCTAATCATGTTTTGGTGTTCGTGCCGTGATCTTCTTGTGTTGGCCGTGACCTTCTCTTTTCAATATCTTACCTTGTATCAATTCTCTTATCTTATGATCAACTCCATCTTATATTCACTCTATGATTATCACGTTATGATCAAATCTCTGTTCCTTGATCCAACTGTGTCTTGATTACATTCTCTGATTGGGTCTTTCCTTGTATGATCAACTCTTGACTTTGTGTGATTCGACCTATATTTGTCTCAACATAGCCCAAATTGATTCCATTCTGTGTCATGATAAATTCGATTCTTTAGAAAATCTTCTAAGGTAAGGAACCTATGGTGGAAAGCTCAAAGGGCAAAGGCCCTTCCATATCTACACCTTCTCCAAGGCCTCCACCGCCTCTACATACTCGATTTCAGAGTGTCACTCTTGCGTTAAATTTTGAGTGGCACAATTTCAAATTAATGCCATGTCGAACCATAGACCAGTCCTTTATCTATGAACATTGCCCGACCATCCAACAAATTACCACACATTACAATCTTCAATCCATTCTTTTTCTTGAGAGGCCGATCAATCTTGACTTGGTCTCTGAATTCTATAATAACCTGGTGAGTGGGGATGGAACAGGGTGGAGGACTCATGTCGCCGGTGACGACCTTGACTTTAATCGATCCATTTTTACTGATTTTCTTGGTTATCGCCGGTCAAACAATGATTTCTTTCTCTACCCTTACCATCCTAATCCTCTTCCGTTTCCCTTCAATGAAGTAACCCCTGATTTCATCTATGAGTACTTTCTAGGCCATCCCAGGCCAAGGGGTTCTGGTGAGAGCACTAGTGATTTTCCCACATTTCCTGCTCTTCGCCTTTCCCCTGTTGACTATGTTCTGTTCAAGATCATCACCAATTGTCTTCTACCTACTACTTCGAAACATCTGGATAAGATTCGCCCGTCCCACTGCTTGATGCTCTATGGGATGCATCAGCAGTTAGATTTTGATCCAGTGGCCTCGGTCTATTTCTCCATCATCATCCACTGCATGTCATCCACCCAGTCAGTCCACATGCCATTCGGCCATATCATCACTGCCTGGCTGGAATCGGTTGGCATCGACGTTTCACAGGGTCGCATTGTGCCCATGCTTCGACAGGACTGTCGTCTGGATCGTCGCATGCTTGCTCAGTCCGGCATTGTCCTAGGGCCCCAGGGGCTAAGGTGGAAGGATCGCAGACGTGAGGGAGAGCTACAGAGAGCAGCTCATGACCAGGAGGCGCCAGCTGCTACTGCCGACTACGATGAGTGGGCCCTTGATCTACGCTGGCAGGTTACGGAGATAGAGCGGATGATGGAGCACGAGTTGCATATCTCCGAGCTCTGGCGACAGGAGGTCCGCTCAGAGTGTCAGTCTTTCGATCGCCGTCTCGATGCTCTAGCCTCTGATGTCTCTGAGATGCGCTCATTCCAGGACAGATGGTCTGAAGAGTGGTATCATCATACATTTCCTGATGGTGCATCTCCCAGTGGTCCTTCGCCAGGAGATATCATATACATTGACGATTCAAACGATGATCCAGCTGACGATTGACTGCTCTATGTTCGTGTTTGATGTTATTGACGGATGTGTACGTCCATACTCTTGTCTGTTCAAGCAGGTTATTTGGTCTATCTTGCTTAGGATGTTGTTTGTATAAATGCTCACATGATTACTGTTTGTCGATACTTGTTGATGCTATGATGACTACTATTTGCATACTTGCTACATTGCCATGATTATGCTTTTGATGCCATGTCCACTTGATGTATATGACCGTTATGACATGTTATAGATTCATATGATGTATGTGATGGTTTCATCTTGATCTATCTTTTTCACATGATATCATATACTTCGAAAACAATTCCATCGAATCTTTGTTGTTCTGGGATACCCCTAGGGTTGAGGGGGAGTTTGTTTTAAACTTAACAGCCCCTCTAGCCCCTTTTCGGTGTTTGACAAAGGGGGAGAGTGTGGATTGGTTAAGTTTAGGATGATCATGTTGTAGGGGGAGGATCTGGATTCCCCTATGATTCTAAATTTGAAAAACTTGATTGAGAATCCCTAAACTTAAAGTCGGGTTGTCAAACAACAAAAAGGGGGAGATTGTTGATGCAGTCTGGCCCTGATTGTTGTTTTGGTGTTGACACCGATTTTAGTTTAGGTGGATGATGATTGATTATGATTAAGTCCTGATCGGGGATCAGGCATGGCGTGGAAAATCTTAGCTTAGAGGGCTAGGTGTTGGAAAATCCTAATCTGGAGGGTTAGGTGTTGAAAATCCTAGCTTGGAGGGCTAGTTGTGTGAAAAGTCCTAATTCGGAAGAGGTGGGTGAAAAGTCCTAGCTTGGAGGGCTAGGTAAAAAGTCCTAACTTGGAGGGTTAGGTGCAAATTTCCATCTTGGAGAATTAGGTGAAAAGTCCTGGCTTGGAGGGTCAGGTGCCTAGCTTGGAGGGCTAGGTTGGATGAAGTTCTAACTCGGAAGGGTTGGGTGAAAAGTCCTAGCTTGGAGGGCTAGGTGAAAAGTCCTAGCTTGGAGGGCTAGGTGAAAAGTCCTAACTTGGGGGGTTAGGTGCAAATTCCCAACTTGGAGAGTTAGATGGAAAAATCCTTAGCTTGGAGGGCTATAGTGGATGAAACCCTAGCTTGGAGGGCTGGGTTTGACTCCCTGGATCGGTCTGGTGACCGATCAGGGATATTGGCATGCTGCTTCTTCGTGGATCGGTCTGGAGACCGATCCAGTGAGGACTGATCGGTCTGGTGACCGATCAGGGAGCGCACAGTGAGGTTGGGAACCTACTGTGTGGCTCCTGATCGGTCTGGTGACCGATCAGGGAGCAAGCAGCTTCCTCACTGACTTGCTCCTGATCGGTCTGGTGACCGATCAGGGAGCGAACAGTGAATGAGTTCTCCTCCGGATCAGACCCTGGATCGGTCCGGTGATCGATCAGGGACTTAGGATCTGATTACAGAATTACTGTTCATATGTCCTGATCGGTCTGAGTGACCGATCAGGCTTCACTCTGATCGGTCTGGTGACCGATCAGGCTTCACTCTGATCGGTCCAGTAACCGATCAGGCTGTGTTGCCGTGAGAGCTGGGAATCCCAGCACAGAGGTGGATCGGTCTGGTGACCGATCCACAAGCCCTGGATCGGTTCGGTGACCGATAACTTTAATTCAAATTGCACTATTAGACGCGATTAGAGCGTCTGATCATATCCGATTCTCTGCGCTTCACTTCTGAATCTTGATTTACTGCTTGATATGCTGCTCTAACACTCTGATTAAGCTACAGGTGACAGGGGATGATTCAAACACTCAAGGAGAAGTCAATGGAGGCTTTCCTTGGAGCAGGTTTGTCCGTTTTCCATCTCAGGTTGTAACGGCCGGAGCTGCAGACTGGAGCCGCTAACTGGAACTTAGCTGAGGGAGCTCAGGAAGTCCAGGGAAGGCTCAGTGGTAGCTGGCGTTGGCAGTGAGGTAGTTGGAGGCTGCAGGAGATGCTGTCACCTGATGCTGAGTGGAGAAACAAAAAGGGCGGAGAAGGCTTCATGGAGTTAGTTCAGTTTTTGCGAACTGAGTTTCTTGCCGCGCCTTGAGTTCTCCACAACTTGCTTGCTGTGTTTCTGAAGTTCTCATCACCTTGAGCAAGCTACTGCATTCTTGAAGCAACCATTACTTGAGCGCTTGAAGGAGAGAACAAGAGGCTTGGAGTCCGACAGCGGGAAGACACGAGGAAGGGTTCCTTGTGTGAGATCGCCGCTGGGTGGAGTTCGGGAAAGCTTGCTGTGTTCTTGTCTTTGCTGAGTGCTTGAGTAAGATCCTTCCGATTGTTTCATTGTGCTTAAACATATATTTGTGATTGAAACGCTGTGGAGAGGTTTCTCCACCGAGAAGGAGGTTGTCTTCTATCCGGTGTTAACCGAGGCTTGATCTGCCGACGATCAAGGGATCGCCCACCTTAAGGGCACACCAAGGAGTAGGGGCAAGTTATGCCCGAACCTTGTAAACCCTCCGTGTTAGCGATCTTGCTAGTTGTGTTTGTTTTGCTTTCGTTTCTGTTTTTAGTTTTCTGCACACTCTATTTTCTACTCTTTCCGCTGTGCTACTGATATCTGAGTTGCAGAAACTTCATAAGTGTTTAAAGTCGAAGTGATTGGCTATATTCACCCCCCCCCTCTCTAGCCATCCGTTTCCAACAGGATTAACAGTTAGAGAAATTACGCAGCGGAAATTTAAATCAAACACACGCAAACACCAAGTTTTTTACTTGGTTCGGAGTCGCGGTCGGCTCCTACTCTAAGGCCCACGATTGTTGACCGTTTACTGCGGGCAATTCTATATGTGCGCAAAATCCGTTTACAAAAAGTATTACAAAAATTATTGCAGTAAACTAAAATTAGCTCTTCGTTACCGACGTCTGGTGTAGATTATATTTTTGAAGTAGAAGGACGTCGTCGGCACTTGTATCTCGAGTCGGGAGGTTTCCGGAGTAGAGCGCGGGAGTAGAAGAGCGTGAATGCGTTGGAAGAATTGATTGCCGAAGCCTTGGGGTCGAGGGCCCTTTTTATAGCCCCTGGGAGCGCTCGAGACGTCAAGGGCGCCCCCCCCCTCCCCCACGTGTCAGCTGATCCGAGTTCCTCTCGGTCAGCTCTGATTCCTTCAATCTCGAGATCAGGCTTTGACGGGGGCGCCCGGGTTGACCTGGTCAACTCTTATCCGTTGGCTTCGCTGGCTTCTGCTTCGTTAGCTTGAACTTGGGGGCGCCCGGGACGCTGGGGGCGCCCGGGAGCATGGGGGGCGCCCGGGAGGACGGGGGCGCCCCGCCCATAAGCTGTCGAAGCACTCCTTTTGCTTCATCTATTTTGTATTCACCTTGGGGGCGCCCGGGACACTCCGGGCGCCCTGGTCAGCTGCTGCCTCACTCCTTTGAGGCTCTCTGAGCTGCAGACACTCGTTCCTTCGGTCCTGCATCCAAGGTTAGTATAAAAACAACATAAAGCAATAGAGTATTAAGTTTATATAGCCTTAGCTGTCTTGGTTCTGACTTTAGGTTTCCAAAATAGAGCCCTAGGTCGAACCGACGCCTACTGTTCCCGCGACGGGGAACGCGTCCTCACCTACTCCTCTCGGGAGAATTTACCTGATGCCAACCGGCTCCTCCGGTTGGACTTTTGCCCAGCAGTCCTTCGCTAGGTGCCTAGCTATCCTTCGCCAGGTCTTCAGTACCAAGCCGTCCTTTGCCTGGTGCCTAGCAGTCCTTCGCTAGGTCTTTGTATCCTGGAATTCCTTCGCCAGGTGCCTAGCAGTCCTTCACTAGGGCTTTGTATCCTGGCATTCCTTCGCCAGGTGCCTAGCAGTCCTTCGCTAGGACTTTTCCTGCACACTTGAGTAACATATTATATAAATATTATTCCTTAACTTTTGAACCCTTTTGCCATTATCAAAACACAGGTTCGACTTGGGTGCTTTCTGCACTAACAAAATAGACCCTACACTATTTCTACGGAGAGATGATGACAATATTTTTGTAGCCCAAGTATATGTCGATGACATAATTTGTGGCTCAAATAACAATGGCTATTTAAATGAATTCATTGGACACATGGAAAGTGAATTTGAAATGAGTCTAGTGGGAGAGTTGACTTTCTTCCTTGGACTTGAAATCAAACAAACCCGAGATGGGATCCATGTGCACCAATCGAAATACACACAAGAAATGCTTCGTAAATTCAATATGAGTGATTCTAAAGAAGTAACCACTCCCATGGCAACAAACACAAGATTAGACAATGATGAGAGTGGTAAACCTGTTGATTTGACTCAATATTGGAGCATGATAGGTAGCTTGCTATACCTCACAGCTAGTCGACCTGATATTCTTTTCGCTGTGGGTATGTGTGCAAGGTATCAAGTTTGTGCCAAGGAATCTCATTTAATCGATGTTAAGAGAATTTTGAGATATCTGAAAGGCACAATAGGAATCGGTCTTTGGTACCCTCATATCGAATCTTTTGATTTAATTGGCTATACCGATTCTGACTACGCTGGATGTAAGTTGGATCGGAAGAGCATAAGTGGGGGCTGCCAATTTCTAGGATCATCTTTAGTTAGTTGGTCGAGTCGGAAGCAACATTGTGTTGCTCTCTCCACGACCGAGGCAGAATATATCGCCATGGGAGAGAGCGTATCACAATTGTTGTGAATGATTCACACTTTGGAGGACTATGGATTAAGTTACAAAAGTGTGCAAGTGTTATGTGATAACATTAGCACAATTAACCTAACCAAGAATCCAGTCCATCATTCTAGGACCAAACATATTGAAGTACGTCACCACTTCATTAGGGATCATGTAGCTAGGGGAGATATTGTACTCTCACATGTAGAGTCCAAGTCAAACCTCGTTGACATTTTCACTAAACCACTTCCCGAAAATGAATTTAGTTTTCTAAGAAGGGAGTTGAGAATGTGTCGCGCTTCATGAACTTCAAAATGCATTCAAACCCTTCATGATCATTTCAAATTAATGGGAAACAATTGGGTAACTTTGGGAACATCTCACACAAACGATAAGGTTTACCAAAACGTTTTTGTTTGCTAGAAATGGGGTGAGATGCTAGGATCTGTTGGTGCAAGCTGCATCAATGATGTTCTCCTTTAAGTGTTTTAATGTTTGACAATATACTTAAGTCAGTGATACACTAAACAGACAAAGGGGAGCAAAGGAGAAGTAACCTAAGTTGAAAAAAAGTCCTAGTTAATCTAGGCATCGGAACCCTAAGACCTAGCGAAGGGCTGCTAGGCACCTAGCGAAGGGCTGCTAGGAATAGAAGACCTAACGAAGGGCTGCTAGGCACCTGGCGAAGGACTGCTAGAAAATGAAGACTTGGCGAAGGACTGCTAGGCACCTGGCGAAGAACTGCTAGGGAATGAAGTCTTGGTCCAAGGGACAGAGCAACTTAGCTGAGTGATGACTAAGGACAGGAGTAGAGACGGGTCAGGGTTTGGGCGTCTCGAGGTCCGGAGGTATCGGAAGCTAAGCAAAAGTCCACCTGAAGGGCTGGGTGGCAATCGTCTCCTGAAAGGAGTAGGTGAAGGGCAAGTTCTCGGGGATGGGAACTTGTGCCGGTTCGACCTAGGGTTTCGCGGAGATCCGAAGTCAGAACCAAGTCCTTAAGACCAATATTATATGTATCTATGCTTTGTGGTTATATATCTTGCAGGTACCAAGAGTGGAAGAAATTGTAGGCTGCTGGAGGCCCTAAGCAGGGCGCCCCCAGTGTTGGGGGCGCCCCCAACAGTGGGGGCGCTCCCAGACAGTGCTAAAGATACAGTAAAAGTGAAGCAGGCAGAACAGGTGTCAAGCGGGGCGCCCGGAGCGTCCGGGGCGCCCGGGTTCGAACCTGTTTATGCTGTTTCGTGTCAGAAACACAGATAAGCCTCCATGAGGGTGCCCGGAAGGTCCGGGGCGCCCTGGTCAAAGCTGTTATCAACTGCGGCGAGATAGGCGCAGGGATAAAGTTTGACCGAGTCTTCCGGGGCGCCCCCAGCGTTCAGGGCCCCCCCAGGAGGCCTATATAAGGGGCTTCGACCCCTCTGCTTCAACAAGAACTGCCAAGTACCATTCCAAGCATTCTGACCGACGACAACGCGCTAGAGACGAAGCTCTACGACCGGGAGGCTCCAGGAGGAAGTGCGCGGCACTTCGGAGGTCCAGATCGGCCGAGTTTCCGATTTTTGTTCGGTTCGCTTTTATTTATTCCGCACTTAAGTTTCTATATTATTGCTTGTAAATCTTGCACTGTAAGTCGGGTTTCTCCGCCTCCGGAAAGTCCGGGAAGGAGACCAATAGTGGACGGGCGTTCCCGTGCATAGGCATTGGATGTACTGACCCTGGGGGGTCGGGAACCAAGTAAAAATCCCGCGTGTCCTTTGCTTTGTTTTTCTTCGTTCTATTTATTTTCCGCTGCGCTAACACTCTAAGTCTAGAACAAAAGTTACGAAGTTTCTGCGAAGTTTTCACGATCGATATTCACCCCCCTATCGACTGCACCGGTCCTACAATTGGTATTAGAGCCGAGCCGCTCTTCACCGGACTAACCGCCGACGGAGCAACAACGCCAGGAGTTGAGGGGGAGCCCAGGGGTGAATCAGGTACAATTTTTTTTATGTCAAATTTTAAGTTGCATATTAGTTGTTTCACGTGCAGGGAGAGAGGGCACTACAAAAATCAGTGCCCTACTCGTAAGAATCGTTCGTCACCGGCGGCAAAGGAGATACCAACGCCAGGAGTCCGGAAAAACAAGGATCACGTGCAATACTTCAAGTGCGAAAAATTTGGACACTACAAAAATAAATGTCCGGCAAAGGTACGAAAAATTTATGTTCCAAAAACTTTACAAATTCCTGCACTATCTTATGATAACTTAGTTCCTGATAAATTTATGTTCCAAAAAATTTATGTTCCAAAAACTTTACAAATTTATGTTCTCAAAATGTCAATGCATCCCTTGAGAAATTAAGTTGACGAGATAAAAATCACTTCGGTGACCAAGTATGGGGAAAATCAATGCATAACATATGTGTATTTGTCTCCATGATCACACTTGGACATTCCAATCAAGAAAACTTGATTGGAAACTTGAATTTGGCACAATCTTGGTTAAAACTTGTTTGAATGATTGTTGATTGAGTTTGACTCCACTAGGATGGAGCAAAGTGTTTGTTCAAACCATAAGGACCTTTGATCCTTGTTTAGGGATCAATTTTAGTCAAGGAATCACTTCCAAGTTCGATACCTTTCATCAGATTCCTTCAAAAAAACGTGTGAAAGTCTAAAACTGAGAGTTTCAGATCGTATCAGGGAATTTCAGGAACCCTGATTGGTCACTAGACCGATCAGGCATAGGTCTGATCGGTCCCCGAACCGATCTGGCTCCCTCCTGCATTGATCGGTCCACAGACCGATCAGAGGGGTCGACAGAGACTTAACGAAATCCTGATCAAACACTCTGTGCTTGCCTGGATCGGTCCCCGGACTGATCTGGCACCCTGTGGTGATCGGTCAACTAACCGATCAGGAGGGCTTCCCGAATATCATCCAACCCTACTGTTCGCTTCCTGATCGATCAGCCGATCGATCAGGATCCTACCTGATCGGTCACCCGACCGATTAGGACCAGGCCAGTCCGATCAGGCCAGAGCCTGATCGGTCTGGACGTTTTCAGATCGAACGATGATCCGTTCAATCGCATTAAAGTCTGGTTGTTGGACCGATCCACCAACCAAATAACTTCGCGAAAAACCTCTCATTGCCGAACCCTAGCGCCGAACCTCACTACCTTGCGTCTCTTCACTTCGTGCGAGAGCCTTCCTCATCTCCTTCTTCCTCTTGCGAGTGCGTGCATGCGGTTCTGAGAGGGTTCCTACGAGCTCTTTCTTCTTTCTGCGAGTTTTACTCTCGCTGAAGGGATTTGCGATCATCTCTTGCGCCGAGAGCTTCTCCTGCGCAAGCCTTTTCCCTTTCAGACTTCAAGAACTTCACTAATGGCACCAAAGTGAGTTTTTGGCTTAGTTTTTCTTGCAAATCGGTTCATAGTATATGTATTTGCGCTAATCATGGTCTTTATTTTGATTTTCTTGTTTTGGCCGTGACCTCTTGTTTTGGCCGTGACCCATCTGTGCCACATCTTACCCTTGATCAATTCTACCTTATGCTTAAATTGTGTTCTTATGATCATGTCTACCTTGTGTCTTTGATTAAACTGTGTTCTTTTAATCATTGTGTCTTGATCACACTCTCTAATTGGGTATTTGATTACATCTTATGTTTTGATCAAACCTTAACTTATATCATGATTCGATTCACTTCTCTTGATCAAATCCGCTGTCATGACCTATTCCAATCTTTAGAAAATCATCAAAGGGTAAAGAACCCGCAGAGGGCAGCGCGAAGGGGAAAGCCCCTTCCTCATCTGCGCCCTCCAGAAGGCCTCAGCCTTCCTCGAGCTCTCGCTTTCCAAATGCTGCCTGTGAACAGGCTTTCCAATCAAGGACTATTAAATTGTTGTCCTGCTAATCCATTAATGTCCCTTTTCTGACTGAGCACTGTCCATCGGTAATGGAGATTGTCACATTTTACAACCTTGGCTTTCTACTTTCTCTAGAGAGGACTATCAATTACGACCTTGTCTCCGAATTTTACAACAATCTTCAGCAGGGACCTCAGGGGAGCTTCGAGTTCACCACTCGAGTCGCCAAGAGGAACCTTGATTTCTCTTACGAGATTTTAGCAGAGTATCTGGGTGGTCGACGATCACCAAACCTGTATTCGATCTACCTCGAGCTTCCTGATCCTTTATTGACACCTTTTTCGGATGTTACTCCCGCTGGCATTTATCAGCATTTCTTCGGACATCCCCGCCCAGTCGGGCTTGACGAGTTAGGTCCTGACTTCCCTACTTTTGCAACACTCCGTCTCTCTCCTACCGATTACATCTTGTTCAAGATTATCACAAACTGTATCCTTCCAATCACTTCAAAGCCTTTGAGCGAGATCCGACCTTATCATTGCCTTATACTCTATGGCATGCACCGCCGAATGGACTTCGATATCATGGAGAGCATCTTTCAGTCCATTCTATCTTATAGAGAGCCGAGTCGCCGCACAGTCTATATGTCATTTGGTCATATCATCACCGACTGGCTTATGTCAGTAGGTGTTGATGTCACCAAGGGCAAGACCGTGCCCATGGTCCGACAGGATTGCAGACTTGGTCGGTGGGCATTTGGCAAGTTCGACATCATCATATGGGATCGCGATGGGGCCTTGGTTTGGAAGGATGGGAGAGGACTCAGTGAGCTACCTGGGGGAAGACCACATTTTCAGGCACCAGCCGATGCTGCTGCACCTTAGGAGGCTCCCGCCGCTGCTGCTGATGATGAGTACGACTATGAGCCGGACCCGGATCTACGATGGCAGATTTCCGAGCTAGATCAAATGATCCAGTATGATCTTCATCTACTATGGAACCGTAGCTGCTACAACACATAATGTAGCTGCTATAATACAACCTTAATGTTGTAGCCGCTACAAACTCAAAGTTGCTACAATGCGGTTAAATCTATAGTAAGGGTATGTGTCAATTAAATCTACAAGGGTTGTGGTCCGCCACATCCATAGAATGACTACTCAAACCTATTATAAACCATGGCTTGTGAACACAAGCAAAATATGACTTTGTCAGAAGGGTAACTATGGGAGTGTGATACACCTTTTACCCCCCATCCAATAATGCCCTTATTTTCCTATAAAATTGAGTGTGTCACAGAGGGAGCCTCCTCATTATCGCTTCTAATTCATTACTTTTGTCTCAAACATCTGACCCTCATCGTCTTCGTCATTCTTTTAATGGCATCTAAAGGTAAATGAGTAGCATAACATGTTGGTATAATCGATCTCAATGGTTTTGATGTTTGTTTGACAATATGGTTAATGAACTTCAGTTAGGTCAAGGTTGACCAGATGAGTAATAAAAGTGAAAAGTTTTAGAGGAGTGAACTCTAAGCAAAGGAAAAAAAATATCCTAAGGGAGTGACCCTTAGGTGATGAAAAGTCTTAGGGGAGTGAACTCTAAGTAAATGGGAAAACCGTAGGGGAGTGAACCTTAGGCGATGAGAAGATTTCGAGGAGTGAACTCCAAGCAAGGAGAAAATCCTATGGGAGTGAACCTTAGGTGATGAGAATGATGGTGCAATCAACCCAAGTTTGATCGGATAGATCATGGGTTTTGAGGTGTGTGTCAATAATTTTAAGATAGGATTTCATATTAGTTTGATGTGTGTTTAAGTCATGCAGGACTTAGTGGAATACACATGAGAGATCTCATCCTGAGTGCTCGGGCCCTTGAGTCGGTGAAGGATGGTGCATCCAAGGGATCGCTGGACAAGGAGCAACGGAGTGGAGCTAAGGGAAGCGGACTTCAAGGCATACGCGAAGGATGACATGAAGACGAGCCGTGGGCTCATATGCATCCGAGGGATGAGAGCCAAAGGAAAAGGGTTTCAGAGGGCGACTCCGGAGAGGATGAGAGTAAGTGTGTAAAAGGAGCAGTCGACTGGTAGGGACACCGGCCGACTGATCTTTCTGTGAGGTGAGAACGACAACATCAGTTAACTGGCCTGGATGGCAGTCAACTGATCTTTCTGTTGGATTGAATAGAATGTAGCAGTCGACTGGTCTGGGCACTAGTCGATTGGTCTGTTTGAAAAATAGTCGTTTGGATACCCGTTGGCTAAACACCAGTCGACTGGGGTTGGAGTCAGTCGACTGGTGTCGGGGCTGAGCTATTTTGTTAACAACTCTCTCCTCTATTTAAAGAGGAGCTTGAGACTTGAGAAGGATTAGCTGTGTTGTGTATAAAACCCTATTGCTCAAGTGCTCAAGCTTCCAATTCTACTCTCTTCCTCCTAACCCTAGCTTTCATCTTGTAAAGAGGAAGAGAAATTTGTGAGAGGTGTTGATGCAGTCTGACCCTGATTGTTGTTTTGGTGTTGACATCGATTTTAGTTTAGGTTGATGATTATTATGATTATGGTTAAGTCATGATCGGGGATTAGGCATGTTATGGAAAATCCTAGCTTGGAGGGCTAGGTGTTGAAAAGTCCTAATTCGGAAGGGTTGGGTGAAAAGTCCTAGCTTGGAGGGCTAGGTGAAAAGTCCTAACTTGGAGGGTTAGGTGAAAAGTCCCAACTTGGAGAGTTAGGTGAAAAAGTCCTGTCTTGGAGGGTCAGGTCCTACCTTGGAGGGCTAGGTGTGGAAAGTGTTGGTGCCCCAGTTAGTTTTGATGTGATCAACCAAGTTAGGTTAGGTCCTGTTGGTTTTAATCCCTCTGCTAAGTGTGCAGGAGCTTAGGTACGGAGGAAGTCGAGTGTAAGACGTAGCGGACGAGAAGGATTGTGCGGGGAAGTGATCCGACGGGCTCAGTATAATCCGAGGGACGCAGATGCTGCGGAAGAGTACACCGGTGGAGCAAGAAGGACGTGCGCGGTGTCCGAGGGACGAGAAGCCGGGAGGAAGGACGCTCGAGGGGCGAAAGGCCGGAGTCGGGTTCGGGTGAGCCTAACTCCGGTTGGCCGGAAATCACCCAGAAGACGAAGAATCAAAAAGACTAGTCCAAGCGCCCAAAAGAAAAGAGAAAATTATTTGGTGCCACGAAGGATCGAACCCGAGACTTCAACAACACACACTAACCCACTTACCATTTGGACTAAAGGGCGATGGCAGTAAAATGTTGCCGATATTACTACTTAGAGATTACAACAGCGACATGGAGATTCCAACAGCCATCTCGAGGAAAGATAAAGTTTTAATTAAAACAATTAAAACTTAAAGGATAATGTTACATTATCCTTTAATCAAATCCAATGGATGCAGTTTAATCCCATTCAAGATCAACCATCCAGATTACATCCATGGATCAACGGCCAAGAGAAAAGTGATCAACAATCAACAATCCAGATTTATTCTCTTAGGCTATAAATAGACTTAGAGATTTTGCTTTAGAAATCAATCATTTTATTCATTCTTGTAAAATCTCTAGCGTGCTATTTTTGTAAGGCTTCTCCGCCACAAGGAGATTTTTATTGAGCGTCCACTACCTTGGAAGCAACATTCTCAGTTGCGACCAAGTTCTTTTTTTTGAAGACGAGTGCCTCCACTTTCATAATTTTTTTTCCCCATCTATTCACCCCCCTCTAGCCGGTCCAACCCGATCCAACAAGTGGTATCAGAGCCAAGGTCGCCGCAGAAGGACTAATCGCCGACTGCAGCAATTTCAAGAAAAATGGTTGGAGTCGTAATCTACCCGCCGAAATTTGAGGGGGAGTTCGCGATGTGGAAGCGCCGAATGCAGGTATTTTTTAAAACTGATATTGAATTGCTAATAATTATGAAAAATGGATTTTCAGTTCCTAAAGACAACAACGGCAAGGATAAAGAAATAAAGTCGTGGACCATGAAGGAGAAATCAGACTTTGAAGCAAACGGCAAAGCTGAATTTCATCTACTAGCCGTTCTTCCCGTGCAAGAAATTAACCGCATCAAGAATTACAACTCGGCAAAAGAGCTCTGGGAGAAATTCCTAGAATTGCATGAAGAGAAGAATAAGAAATCAGACATCCCCGCACTGAACACAAGGAAGATCCAACTCGACGATGAGACCTCGTCAAAGGAGTCGGAAGGTCAAGAATGCGCGGGACTTGCGCTGATGGCAAACCATCAAGAAGGGAGCACTGATGAAGGGGGAGAGACGTCAGAAGAAAGCGACGACGAAGGAGGAACCTCGCTTTTCGAAACCGACCCGGTAAGTGAGGTATGTCTACTTCCACCTGCTCGAATCTACTCGGTAATAAAATCCATGGTTAAGTCGATGAATAAATTGGAGATAGAAAACTCTGAGTTAAAAGAAAGATTTGGCACTGTATGCTCATCTGTTCTATCCGACCAATTAAAAATAGAAAATGAAAATTTGAAGAATCTAGTGGAGAAATTAGAAAATGATATTGCATGTTTAAGAATTAAAAAGAATTTTTATCCTGAAAATCTGAATTGGTATGTTAAAAATCATAAGGGCCAGATTAGGAAAATTCCTAGAAATTATATTCCTCCAAAGTTTTTGATTAACCCCGTAGATGAAAATTTATTTTGGGTTCCAAAATTTATTTTAAACTGATAAGTTTTTTTTGTGCAGAATTCTTTTACAAAAGTTATGTTAATATTTTTTAAATATTTTCGGTCAAAATTTGAAATTAAAATTAAAAAAAAATAGATAAATAATTTATTTTTATTGATCTAATTTTTCATGATTCAGATATAGTGGAAAAACTCATTATAATTTTTTTAAAAAAAAATATTCGAAGTATTTTTTGATTTAAAAAAAAATTATTCTTTAAAAACTTATATCTGTTATTTTCAGACTTGATAAACAAATTTAAAGCTGAAAATTTTTGTCTAAACTCATATCTTCATCTTCGACTTTGACAAAAATATTCAGATTTTTTTCATAAATGTTCGATTTTTTATGAATCGTTTATTGAAATCTATTTTTTTCAATAAAAAAATTAGAATTAACTTCTAAAAAAATATGTCATTTTAAATTTGAAAAATTTGTGATAATGCGATTCTTTTTACTTAGAATATTTGTTATCACACTTAAAATTTTTCTTCTTCCCTAATTATATTTTCCCTTCCCTATTTTTTTTGTCTCATTTTTGCTGTGATCAAAAGGGGAGAGTAGTTCGAGGGAGGTTATGTACATGATTGCAAAATTTTTTATGCTTAATTCTGTTACAATACTATTATTGTTTGTTGTTTATCCCTAACTAAACTTGGGTTGATGCACATCAAAAAGGGGGAGATTGTTGGTGCCCCAGTTAGTTTTGATGTGATCAACCAAGTTAGGTTAGGTCATGTTGGTTTTAATCCCTCTGCTAAGTGTGCAGGAGCTTAGGTACGGAGGAAGTCGAGTGTAAGACGTAGCGGACGAGAAGGATTGCGCGGGGAAGTGAGCCGACGGGCTCGGTACAATCCGAGGGACGCAGATGCTGCGGAAGAGTACACCGGTGGAGCGAGAAGGACGTGCGCGGTGTCCGAGGGACGAGAAGCCGGGAGGAAGGACGCTCGAGGGGCGAAAGGCCGGAGTCGGGTTCGGGTGAGCCTAACTCCGGTTGGCCAGAAATCACCCAGAAGACGAAGAATCAAAAAGACTAGTCCAAGCGCCCAAAAGAAAAGAGAAAATTATTTGGTGCCACGAAGGATCGAACCCGAGACTTCAACAACACACACTAACCCACTTACCATTTGGACTAAAGGGCGATGGCAATAAAATGTTGCCGATATTACTACTTAGAGATTACAACAGCGACATGGAGATTCCAACAGCCATCTCGAGGAAAGATAAAGTTTTAATTAAAACAATTAAAACTTAAAGGATAATGTTACATTATCCTTTAATCAAATCCAATGGATGCAGTTTAATCCCATCCAAGATCAACCATCCAGATTACATCCATGGATCAACGGCCAAGAGAAAAGTGATCAACAATCAACAATCCAGATTTATTCTCTTAGGCTATAAATAGACTTAGAGGTTTTGCTTTAGAAATCAATCATTTTATTCATTCTTGTAAAATCTCTAGCGTGCTATTTTTGTAAGGCTTCTCCGCCACAAGGAGATTTTTATTGAGCGTCCACTGCCTTGGAAGCAACGTTCTCAGTTGCGACCAAGTTCTTTTTTTTTGAAGACGAGTGCCTCCACTTTCATAATTTTTTTTCCCCGTCTATTCACCCCCCTCTAGCCCGTCCAACCCGATCCAACAGAAAGTTCTAACTCGGAAGGTTGGGTGAAAAGTCCTAGCTTGGAGGGCTAGGTGAAAAGTCCTAACTTGGAGGGTTAGGTGAAAAGTCCCAACTGGAGGGTTAGTGGAAAAACCCTGGCTTAGAGGGTCAGGTCCTAGCTTGGAGGGCTAGGTTGGAGCCCCTGGATCGGTCTGGTGACCGATCAGGGAGTTGGCATGGTGCTCCTTTGTGGATCGGTCTGGTGACCGATCCAGCGATGACTGATCGGTCTGGTGACCGATCAGGGAGTATGCGTTTCACCCACTGCTTGGCTCCTGATCGGTCTGGTGACCGATCAGGGAGCACACAGTGAGGTTGAGTTCCCTTGCTGATCTGCTCATGATTGGTCTGTGGACCGATCAGGATCACTGTGCAGATCGTTTTGGAGAACGATCCAGCGTCGCGGGTTCCTCACTATGATCGATCAGGACGGAGCCTGATCTGTCTGGTCATGACCTGATCGGTCTGGTGACCGATCAGGAGGATCCCTGATCGGTCCGGTGACCGATCAGGAGGTTTGGACTGCGAAGCTCAGAAATCGCCCAGTAAAGGGGTGGGTCGGTCTGGTGATCGATCCACAACCTGGGATCGATCTGGTGATCGATCCAGGAGAGTCCCAAAGAAATCGCGATTTCTGATTGAGCGTTGGGGACCGATCAGGACGAAGCATGATTGGTCTAGACCCAGCCTGATCGGTCTGATGACCGATCAGGAGGCTCCCTGATCGGTCCGGTGACCGATCACTTTAATTCAAATTACATTGTCAGACGCTCTGATCGTGTCTGAGCATATCTGATACACTGCGCCCGATCTCTGATCCTTGATTTCTTGCTTGATATGCTGCTCTAACCCACTGATTAAGCTGCAGGTAACAGGGAAGGATTCAAACACTCAAGGAGAGTCAATGGTGGTCTTTCCTTGGAGCAGGTTTGTCTGTTTTCCATCCCAGGTTGCAACGGGCGCTGGCGCTAGCTGGAGCTGCTGTCTGGAGCTGCTGTCTGGGGCTAATCATTTACCTTTAGATGTCATTAAAAGAATGACGAAGACGATGAGGGTCAGATGTTTGAGACAAAAGTAATGAATTAGAAGCGATAATGAGGAGGCTCCCTCTGTGACACACTCAATTTTATAGGAAAATAAGGGCATTATTGGATGGGGGGTAAAAGGTGTATCACACTCCCATAGTTACCCTTCTGACAAAGTCATATTTTGCTTGTGTTCACAAGCCATGGTTTATAATAGGTTTGAGTAGTCATTCTATGGATGTGGCGGGCCACAACCCTTGTAGATTTAATTGACACATACCCTTACTATAGATTTAACCGCATTGTAGCAACTTTGAGTTTGTAGCGGCTACAACATTAAGGTTGTATTATAGCAGCTACAGTATGTGTTGTAGCAGCTACGGTTCCATAGCTGCTATAACATGAAATCTGTGTTGTAGTAGTTATAAATCCGTAGCTGCTATAACATTGTTTTGATTAATTACATTTCACCAACTCCTCCTGTTGCATTTAATGGCTATAACTCTGGAAATGAGATTTCAACTCTCCAAAATAAATGTCACCAACCCCTCCCTTAAATTATACCTTTCGAGTTAATGAAATTATAGAGGACTGTGTGGTCGACAAGAGGAGGTGAATTACCCCTGAAAAATAAAAATAATTTTTTATCTTGCTAACAAAGATAGACGTTAGTTATCACAAGTAAATAACATAAACAAAATAGCTAAGCAAAAAAAAGAGACACAGACAGTTACTTGGTTATAACTTGAGTGGTTGCTAATCCAAGACAAATATAGCACAATCTCCAGAATACTCCTTGTAGGCGGAGAAACCTCTTACATAATGACAAACTCATAGGAAAGACAAAACTAATAGAAATTTCGTTTATAGTTCGAATTGAGTGAAAGCAGGGCCAGTCCTAGGTTTTGAAGGGCTCGGTTAAATTTTTATTTTATATTTGTATAAAAAATAAAATGATGTTATAAAAATTTTATTAACATAAGTTGGTGAACGAGAAAGAAAATATCCCCTTGAGTATTTTTTGGATTTTTTTTAAAAAATACATACTGTTTTTAAATTTTATATTTATATTTTTTTAATTTAATTTTTGATATAATCTTTTATATATATATATATATATATATATATATATATAAAGAGGATCTTATCGTTTTAATTAATTTGGTTCCGATAAATACAAATTCATTTGCTACTAAAAAAATATTTAAAAAATTTAAAAGAAGGGGGCCCCACCTTAGGTGGGGCCTTGTGCACCAAACCCAGGTTGACCACCCTGGGGTCGGCTCTGAGTGAAAGTAACTGAGTTCTGGGATCTATTTATAGCCTTAGTGAAAGTCTATACGGTTGCTGACGTGACGCTATACAGTTGCCCGAGTGCATATGAGCGCTTAACACATGGCTTTAGGCTTATCCTCGTCACAACGGTCGTGAACGACTACTTTTAGATGAAGTTTAGACTCATAAGCGCCTGAGTCAATGATGGCACTCGAGAACACGGGCGCTCGAGTTGACTTGGTCAACATTTTGTTAACCAGTCTTCCGGCGGGTCTTCTTGCTCAGACGCCATTTACTATCATTTAACCGGCCAGATCCAAACGTCTAGAGGTTACTGATCTTACATTAATCAAAATTAATGCATCAGATACATTTGAACAAAAAATTTGGCAAAACGTTGGTTCATCTGCTTGGACAAATTTTGCCCCGACAAGTCGGACATTCGACCCGCGCACACGAGTTCACTTGGTTCAGTACAAATTCAGGCCCTGGATTTGCACCCCCCCTGCGTACCCACGCGTGAGAGAGAGTCTCTCCCCTAGCATTTGTTCACAACTATCATGCTTGTGAAACAATATAAACCAACATTTATGTCTTAAGACTCCCAATGTGGGACTAAAGTCTCATTCACAATGGAGCCTCTTTATTCTCCTCCTCACTTTCCATTCACTAGAAAGTCCCAATGTGGGACTAAAGTCCCACCACCTCTCTTTCCATTCACACTATATATCCAACAATATTAAAATTAAAAACAATAGATAGAATCTTGTATAAATAATATATTTGAATTAAAGAGATTACAACTTAAAATGAAATGACATACCATTGAATAAAATGTAAGAAATGATATTTTACAAATTTTTTTGTAGTGAATTCGAAACACAGTAGTTTCATTATGTTAGATCTATAAGTATTACTATAAGGCTTCTTTTCTCTTATTTGAAGAGAAATACACCTACTTAACAAAACTCTAAAATGAGAAAAATTGGTGAGAGCATGCCTCGAGTGTTGGGAGCAGAGGGCACCGATGGGAGCGAGTGAAGAGTTTGTTCGTAACCCTAGCACAGCTATTGTTAAGCAATTAGTACTACACATTGTAACAGCTACTTGTATATAATAACTACTACATGTTATAGTAGCTACTATACAAGTAAATATTATAACGTACACGTCCTATTACACAGTAGTTGCTACACATTGTATATATATTGTGCAATAGGACTTGTGTGTTGTAGCATCCATCATGACCCTAAACCCATTAAAAATATTCACAAGGTGAAATAATGTTTTTCAAGTTTTCTTCAATGAACCCCAAACATAGCAATTTCATTTTGTTAGATCTATAAGCATTGTTATAAGGCTTCTTTTCTCCTATTTGAAGAGAAATACACCTTTTTAACAAAACTCAAATGAGAAAAATTGGTCAGAACTTGTCTCGAGCGTCGAGAGCAGGGGGTCCCGATGGGAGTGACAACGTCGACTTTGTTTGTGGCAGCAGTTTAGGGAGCTTCCAGGTCGTTCCAGACGAAGCTTACGGCTGCTTTGCTTTGCTTGTGGCATACGAAAAGAAGGGGCATTGTCGGTAGGATCAAGAGCAACAGAAGACGACATCGAAGAAATGAGTGAGAGTGTCTGAGCCAAGGGGCGACTGAAAGAGGAAAATTAGATTTGAGAAAGTGTTTTGAAAGTTTTAAGCGATGAGCAGGAGGAGAAAGAGAAAAAAAAATTGAGCTGACGATGCCACATCAGCACGTCACTCACGGTCACACACGAGATGATGGATAGGGTATAATTTCGGAGAAAATGATCTATATAATTAGTTTGTTTAGGAATGAAGAGGCTAAGGAAATCTGTTGAGTTTTTTTTTCCCTTGGCGTGTGGAACAAGGAGGAGGCCAGGAGGGTGAGTTTACTTGGTCAAAAATAGGATAAGAAGTAACAGACGATAACACTTTCATAGTCCACGGATGATAAATCGATTCATCATCGACTTCTAGCTAAAATTTATTTTCATCTTAAATTAGACAGAGACTACTCTTTTCCTCCTCTCGACCATTCAAATTTTCTTCCTAAACGTGCAGACTCCTTCCGATCACCACACTGTGTCACCTATCGACGACCTCAACTTCGGTCATGAGCTCATCTAATTGAGAAATTAGGTCCATCAATCAAGATTTTGTTTCTGTGCTATTAATATTCTACATAATATCTCCGGGACTATGGTGCAGCGGTAGGACGACTAGTCGCTATCCTAGACATCCGCGGTTCGATCCCCAGCTACGGTGTATTTGCAAGAATTTTTCCTCCAAATGGGGTGTGAACCCTGGGACGCTGGGCTTCTAGACCACCCACTGCGAGCGTTTTCCGATTTATCCTAACGGTCAGTAGAAAATTTTTATGAGACCGAACCGATCACATGCGGTTGAAAAAACCACAATAATCATTTTTTTATTAATATTCTACATAAGTTCTCGTTCAATCCATTTGAATGCTATTTTCCGTGCTCAATTATTATCCTTCCTTTTCAAGGTAACAAAAATAAAATGATTGATTGAATTGTTTTTTAATAATGATACAGAATTTTTTTTAATAATTTTGCCATTAGTTTTTTTAAACATTTTTTTCACAAGTATAGAATGGACTAATTCATATTAGGTAGATAAAATAGATTTTAATTTGAAAGGAGAATAATATCTTAAGGGCATCCGCAACCGTTTAACTCCTTTAACGTTATAACACCTACTACCTTATCAAAAAGCATGGGACCCACATGTCACATATACATTAACATTAACATCTTCATTCTCTCACAACCGTTTAACATTCAACCCCGATTATTTGTGGGACTCACATGCCACATACACATTATCTCACATATACCTTCTCTCACATACACATTCTCTCACATATTCATTATCTTACCTACATAATTTGTATTTTAAATTTAATTTGCTAATTTAAATAATTATTATTTAAAATAAATAATAATAATATTTTTAAATATGTTTATCATTATTTAAAATTTAAATTATTATTATAATTTTAAAATAATAGAGAACAACATAAAAAAAATACACTTGCATATAATTAAAAGATAACATATAAATTAACATATCTTCCATATCTGATTTCATTTTGCTTTTTCCTTTTCTTTTTGCTGCTTTCTGACCCATTGGACGAGCTTCTTCTTCTTCATTTAGGTCTACATGTAGACTAGCATCTTGGTTAGATGACGTGTTGCTTGCTCCGGACTCTGAGATTCTTGCCTTCTTTATAATAACAATGTGATCAACAGACTGTGGAGTAAATATTGGACAGTCTTTTACTATCCTCCACACATGCTCAAGATTAAATGCAACGCCATTATTTTTTTCACGATATTTTTCGTACGCAAACCACAATATATCCTCATCACTGTGGCCGCTACGATATGCACTATAAATACTATTGTAATTTGCGTTGAAGTGATATACCTTTTTTTGTATGGTATTGTGCCAGTGCGATCGTATTATACTTGCATTTCTGTTTGATGTACCTTCAGGACGATTCTCATTGTAGTAGCTAGCAACACGACCCTAGAAAGCATCCATCTACTGATCATTGCCGATGATTGGATCGTCACTGATAGTGACAAATGATCTGGCCAAAATTTCATCTTCAGACTTACTCCATATTGATCGTTTTCTTCTGCTCGCAGCGCCAGCATCTGCCTTCTCTAAATTAACAACTTCAATTGGAGATTCACGGTCGGATACTTGAGTCTCTGGAACAAAAGTCGGAGTAAATGGATCACTTTTCGTCGGAGATGTAAAAGACATGCCGGTTGTAGGTGGATTGGATGGATAATTTTGTAGATATGGATTATATGGATAATTAGGTGGATATGAACCATATGGATTATTTGGTGGGTATGGATTATGTGGGTAATTTGGTGGATATAGAAAATATGGATAATTTGGTGGAGTTTGGGAATTTTGGGAAGAAGTATTTTCTAAAAAAATCACGATTATTTTCATCCATTTCGGAAGAAAATACTAGAGATGAGATTTTTAGAAGGAGGGAGGAAGGTCTTTGAAGATTGGAATGAGAGTGATTGGAAGGGATGTGTTTGAAGATTGAAATGAGAGTTGATGAGTATTTATAGATGAAAATTTATTTTTTTTAATTAACATAGCCGTTTGTTTGTGACCGTTTGTTTGTGACCGTTTGGGAACGTTCGGGTGATCGTTTGAGAACGTTCGGGTGACCGTTGTGTCTCTAAAACCATTATGATCGGCATCCTGATCGGTCTGGTGACCGATCAGGCTCCTGCCTGATAAGTCACCAGACCTATCAGGCAAGAGCCAGACTGATCAGGCTCCTACCTGATCGGTCTGGAGCTCCAAATCGATCAGGCAGGAGCCTGATCGGTCTGGGAGCCTGATCGGTCACCAGACCGATCAGGATGCTAGGTTATACGTGGATGAACGCGTTCAAACATCTGAACGCGTTCATCCGCGTCAGCGCATTAACGCGCTCCCACAATGATATTAACGGGGACGGCTCGTTAATCGAGCGTTATAACGCTCGATTAACAAGCCGTTGTAGATGCCCTAAGAGGGTATGCTGCTCCCGAGTTATGGTGCAGTGGAATGACGATTATTTGTCATCTTAAGTATTCGTGGTTTGATCCTAAACTACGGCGTATTTTGTAAGTATTTTTCTTCCAAATGGGGTGTCAATCTTAGGACGTTGAGCTTCCAGACTGTCTGCCGCAAACACTTCCCGATTTATCCTGATGGTTGGTGGAAAACATCCATGAAACCGAATCGATCATCCGAGGTTTGACGTTGCCCAACCTCCCTAATCATAAGGGACTATGTTTGTTTTAAACCACCTACAATGAAATTGACATTTAAATTAGAGTAAAAGTTGATAATTTTCATCTCATCATCGACACTCTCACTATATATAGATAGATAAATCACGAAGAATATTTTATTCTAGCTGCATGAGAGAAATCAAACACTCAATAAGATGTTTTGTACCTATTAAAAATTGATATATATAAATAGGTAAATTACAGAGGATATTTTATTCTAGCTGTACGAGCGAAATTAGACACTCAATAAAATATTTCGTATCTATTAAAAAATGATCATAAAATTTATTAAAATAATCATCTATATAAATACTAACTCTATCATGAGAGAAAAAAAATAACACTCAAACACCATGAACAAGAAGCTAATTGGATTTTTTTTATTTTTTTACTTTTTATTTTTTATTTTTGCTTTCTTACCCACTTCATTCATCTAACATGTAAAGATCGACAAAATGCATTTGTTCTTTTATATAAATATTTGGGGTTTTATTAATAGTGTCTTGCCCGAGGATCACTATATTGGTCATGTTAATTACCAGCATGATGCTTTCAAACATAGACCCTTATGATATTATTTTCATTTATAATTAAAATGAAATTTATCTGCTAAGAGCATCCACAATGAAATATTTAGAGAGAATATTTTTTTTAAATATCCTCCTCTCAAATATTCCCAATTAAAAGGAAATATTTTATATTTGTGAGATCTGCGTTGAGTGGAGCTCGGGAGAAGTTTGCTTGTATTCTTATGGTTCTAAGTGCTAAGTAAGATCCTTCTTGTGTTTCCTGTACTTTATACTTGATCCATCTTGAAACGCTGTAGAGAGGTTACTCCACCGAGAAGGATGTTACATTTTATCCGGATTTTCCGAGGCTTGATCTGCCGACGATCAAGGGATCGCCCACCTTACGAGCACGCCGAGTAGAGGCAAGTTATCCCCGAACCTTGTAAATCCTCTTTGTTAGCGTTTTGTGTTCGTGCTTAGTTTAGGTTTTAGTTTCTGCAACTCTGTTTTTGCTTCCGCTGTGCTACTAACCCAACTGCAGAGAAACCTAAAATTGAAAGAAGTGGGTGTCTGGCTATATTCATCCCCCCCCCTCTCTAGCCATCCAAGTTCCAACAGACAAGACCAAGTCAATGGCCAAGTCCTGGTCCAACTTGAAACCCAAGCTCTCGAGCCTTTCTATGTACCCGATCATCTTGAGTACATGGGGCTCAACTTGATTTCCTTCCTCCAGCATGGTACAAAACAATGCTCGAGAGGTATCATGCCTCTCTACTCTCGCACTCTCTTGGAAGAGCTCACGCAAGTGTTGATCAATCTCCCTAGCACTCATGTTCTCATGCTGTCTCTGCAACTCGGGAGACATAGATGATAGCATGATGCATTGCACATCCAGTGCATCTTCCAAGTACTGAGAGTAATATGACTGATCTTCCTCCGGTGCGTTTAGCGCAGGCTCATTCATAGGTTCATCTTTGAGCACGTAAATTTTTCTCTCGTGTCTCAAGATAATTTTTAGTTTCCTATACCATTCCAGGTAGTTTGAACCGAGGAGTGCATTCTCTTTCTCGAGAATACTTCGCAACGAAAGGGTACTTGTATTTGCCATCTAAAATTTAAAGCAGAGTTTTAGTATTTATGGAATATATTTAATAAAGGACTTTATAACTCCTATTATTTTATTCAGGTCCAACAGCCCCCACTGTTAGAATCGGGAATTGGTTGGTAACAATTCCTAATAGGATCGAAATCCTAAATCATATAGTATGCACACAGTTGAGCTGTACCTACATGCTATATTCATCAAGTAGGCCTTAACTTGCCAATCACCATTCTCTGTGACTTTCAATATACTTTTGTCGAGCCTTATATTCTCAACACTTGCCCCTCAAATCAGTTGACCTTAGCTGAGCTAAACAAGTCAACGAATTTGATTTAAATCGACCCACTAATAATTATGATAAATTATAGATGTTTTGACACAAGCCCACAGCTGAGCTGTACCGACTAATGTAAAAACTCTAACTACCATCACAGTTATTAATGGAGGACTTTCAACAAATCTTGGCTTAATATTTAAGGGATTTTATAATTAACAAAATGTCTCACCATTGATTCACTTCTTGTGTGTCCACACAATATCATTACGAGATTTATATCTAAATTGTAACATGTATTTCTCTATAGGTTCGATAGATAAAATTCATTTCTACATATCTATCTTGAAATGTTAAATCATAACACATGAGATAAATAAATAAAAAATTGAAATCTCTCGAAGCACTAATCTTCAAAATTTGAAGAAGAGGTTTTTGAACTATATGATCCAACCACGATTTGCTCTGATACCACTGTTAGGTTCTGAGCGCAGCGGAATATTTATAATAAAGTAAAAATCTGCTCTTAAATCATGGATCTTTTCGTGGTACATATAGTTCTAAACAAAATGATGCGAAAACAAGCATAAACTGAAAACATACCTTGTAATCTTTTGCTTATTTGTGAATAATATCACGAACAGATGAGAGCCCCACGTGTGACTCCTCTAGCGGTATCCACGCATACAAGATCACGAACTAGATGATCCGTTAGGTGCTAGCCACTTGGATCGACAGAATTCTTTCGGATGCACTACGGATCTGGAGATGCGTCTCCAACTAGAGAAGAAGTAGGTTGCCGAAGGCTTCCCGAGAGAGATGAAGAGAGTTCGCACAAGAGAGACCACAGAGAAGACCTTAGAGCCGCTAAGGTCTTCTTCCAAGGATGGCTATATATACCCTCCAAGGAAGATGAAGAGACATGACTCTTCATATTCTTCATTAAGTAATCATAATTATGTCTTTTGAAATTCTCCATTAATAATCATTAATAGAGACTCTTCATCTTCTCCATTATTGCCACAATAATTGTGACCCTTCAAATTCTCCAAAGAGAATAAGACATAAATCTACTCTCTCTTCTCTACATCAAATAAATTCATATTTGATCTTGATCCTTTCTCGCTTCCGATATTTCAGAAATAATTAATAATCCAATTAATTCTTATTCAGAAATAATAAATTGATTAATTTTAGTATCCACTAAAATAATCAACTACAGATATTGTTCGCGTCTATGTGCTATGTGTGCGACCCTCTAGGTTCTATATACGAAGGCAATGTAAATCCATACACAGACTAAGATAACCGTCTAGCAATAGTTTTTAGCCACCCAACGTGATAGAATATTAGTTATAAACTAAAACCTCCATGAACTGATTACTGTGTAATTCAATCTCTTCATCTTTATCCTACATCCCAATTAATTCGGTGCAGTATGCATCATCACCAATTAATTGTTTTACTTGATTTCCAAGATATAATAGACTCATCTTGAATGATAATCATTCCTCCCATGGCCATGGATTTCGAGTCACTAATATCTCTATCAAGCGGCCAGGATGTTAACTCTCAAATCCAAGAGAGCGATGAATCCTCTATTTACTCAACACTATTCTCACTACATTTTGTCATGCACCCAATTACCGTATTAATCACAATCCGATTAAAGATTGCTTTTAACGGCATCAAAGTACATAACTCCACGCATAGAATATATGAAGGTCTCAAGTCAAAAGATCAGTTACACTCGTTCATTAAGATGAACTACCAATAATGCTTAGTATGTGGTGTTCTCTTAAGTGGGTCGTGTCCAGTGTACCTCTAAACTCAAGGCACCCTCAAGTACAACTTGGATATCCATCCCTCCAGTCTATCTTGACCTAGTCATACTTAGCGTTGATCTAGATATCTATGTCCCCTCTAGATATCAATCCGATGAAAGATGATTTTCATAATAATATAACTATTAATCTGTGAGACTTTATCATTAATCATATACGTACAGAAAGTAAATGATTAACGCCAAATACTTGCCTTTATTAAAATGATTATCCATAAATACATAAAAGTGGCTTGGCACATAAGTGCACACACTAACACGTTGCTCCTTGTCCAGCGATCCCTCGGATGCACCATCCTTCACCGACTCAAGGGCCCGAGCACTCAGGATGAGATCTCCCATGTGTATTCCACTAAGTCCTGCATGACTTAAACACACATCAAACTAATATGAAATCCTATCTTAAAATTATTGACACACACCTCAAAACTCATGATCTATCCGATCAAATTTGGGTCGATTGCACCAACATTCTCATCACCTAAGGTTCACTCCCATAGGATTTTCTCTTTGCTTGGAGTTCACTCCTCCAAATCTTCTCATCGCCTAAGGTTCACTCCCCTACGGTTTTTCCATTTACTTAGAGTTCACTCCCCTAAGACTTTTCATCACCTAAGGGTCACTCCCTTAGGATATTTTTTCCTTTGCTTAGAGTTCACTCCTCTAAAACTTTTCACTTTTATTACTCATCTGGTCAACCTTAACCTAACTGAAGTTCAGTAACCATATTGTCAAATAAACATCAAAACTATTGAGATCGATTATACCAACAAGTTATGCTACTCATTTACCTTTAGATGCCATTAAAAGAATGACGAAGACAATGAGGGTCAGATGTTTGCGACAAAAGTAATGAATTAGAAGCGATAATGAGGAGGCTCCCTCTATGACACACTCAATTTTATAGGAAAACAAGGACATTATTGGATCTGGGGGATAAAAGGTGTATCACACTCCCATAGTTACCCTTCTGACAAAGTCATATTTTGCTTGTGTTCACAAGCCATGGTTTATAATAGGTTTGAGTAGTCATTCTATGGATGTGGCGGGCCACAACCCTTGTAGATTTAATTGACACATACCCTTACTATAGATTTAACCGCATTGTAGCAACTTTGAGTTTGTAGCGGCTACAACATTAAGGTTGTATCATAGCAGCTACATTATGTGTTGTAGCAGCTACGGTTCCATAACTGCTATAACATGAAATCTGTGTTGTAGTAGCTATAAATCCGTAGCTGCTACAACATTATTTTGATTAATTACATTTCACCAACTCCTCCTGTTGCATTTAATGGCTATAACTCTGGAAATGAGATTTCAACTCTCTAAAATAAATGTCACCAACCCCTCCCTTAAATTATACCTTTTGAGTTAATGAAATTATAGGGGATTGTGTGGTCGGCAAGAGGAGGTGAATTACTCCTGAAAAATAAAAATAATTTTTTATCTTGCTAACAAAGATAGACGTTAGTTATCACAAGTAAATAACATAAACAAAATAGCTAAGTAAAAAAAAGAGACACAGACGAGTTACTTGGTTATAACTTGAGTGGTTGCTAATCCAAGACAAATATAGCACAATCTCCGGAATACTCCTTGTGGGCAGAGAAACCTCTTACATAATGACAAACTCAGAGGAAAGACAAAACTAATAGAAATTTTGTTTATAGTTCGAATTGAGTGAAAGTAACTGAGTTCTGGGATCTATTTATAGCCTTAGTGAAAGTCTATACGGTTGCTGACGTGACCCTATACAGGCGCCCGAGTGCATATGAGCGCTTAACACACGGCTCCAGGCTTATCCTCGTCACAATGACCATGAACGACTACTTTTAGATGAAGTTTAGACTCATGGGCGCCTGAGTCAATGATGGCACCCGGGAACACGGGCGCTCGAGTCAATGAAGGTGCTCCCATTCATGGGCGCTCGAGTTGACTTGGCCAGCATTTTGTTAACCAGTCTTCCGGCGGGTCTTCTTACTCAGACACCATTTATTGTCATTTAACCGGCCAGATCCAAACGTCTGGGGGTTACTGATCTTGCATTAATCAAAATTAATGCATCAGTTACATTTGAGCAAAAAATTTAGCAAAACGTTGGTTCATCTGCTTGAACAAATTTTGCCCCGACCGGTCGGACATTCGACGCACGCACACGAGTTCACTTGATTCAGTACACATCCGAACCCTGGATTTGCATCCCCCCTGCGCAACCACGCATGAGAGAGAGAGAGTCTCTCCCCTAGCATTTATTCACAACTATCATGCTTGTGAAACAATATAAACCAACATTTATGTCTTGAGACTCCCAATGTGGGACTAAAGTCTCATTCACAATGGAGTCTCTTTATTCTCCTCCTCACTTTTGATTCACTAGAAAGTCCCAATGTGGGACTAAAGTCCTATTATCTCTCTTTCCATTCACACTATATATCCAACAGTATTAAAATTAAAAACAATAGATAGAATCTTGTATAAATAATATATTTGAATTAAAGAGATTACAACTTAAAATGAAATGACTTACCATTAAATAAAATGTAAGAAATGATATTTTGCAAATTTTTTGTAGTGAATTCGAAACACAGTACTTTCATTTTGTTAGATCTACATGTATTACTATAAGGCTTCTTTTCTCCTATTTGAAGAGAAATACACCTACTTAACAAAACTCTAAAATAAGAAAAATTGGTGAGAACATGCCTCGAGTGTCGGGAGCAGACGGCACCGATGGGAGCGAGTGAAAAGTTTGTTCGTAACCCTAGCACAGCTAATGTTGAGCAATTAGTACTACATATTGTAGCAGCTACTTGTATATAATAACTACTACACGTTATAGTAGCTACTATACAAGTAAATGCTATAACGTACAAATCCTATTACACAGTAGTTGCTACACATTGTATATCTATTGTACAATAGGACTTGTGCGTTGTAGCATCTATCGTCGCCCTAAACCCATTAAAATTTCGCAAGGTGAAATAATGTTTTGCAAGTTTTCTTAAATGAACCCCAAACATAGCAATTTCATTTTGTTAGATCTATAAGCATTGTTATAAGGCTTCTTTTCTCCTATTTGAAGAGAAATACACCTTTTTAACAAAACTCTAAAATGAGAAAAATGGTCAGAACTTGTCTCGAGCGTCGAGAGCAGGGGGTCCCGATGGGAGTGACAACGTCGACTTTGTTTGCGGCAGCAGTTTAGGGAGCTTCCAGCTCGTTCGAGACGAAGCTTACGACTGCTTTGCTTTGCTTGCGGCATATGAAAAGAAGGGCCATTGTCGGCAGGATTGAGAGCAACAGAAGACGACATCGAAAAAATGAGTGAGAGTGTCTGAGCTAGGGAGCGATTGAAAGAGGAAAATTAGATTTGAGAAAGTGTTTTAAAGGTTTTAAGCGTTGAGCAGGAGGAGAGAGAAAAAAAAAATTGAGCTGACGATGCCACATCAGCACGTCGCTCACGGTCACACGCTAGATGATGGATAGGGTATAATTTCGGAGAAAATGATCTATATATTTAGTTTGTTTAGGAATGAAGAGGCTAAGGAAATCTGTTGAGTTTTTTTTTCCCTTGGCGTGTGGAACAAGGAGGAGGGTGAGTTTACTTGGTCAAAAATAGGATAAGAAGTATCAGACGCTGACACTTTCATAGTCCACGAATGATAAATCGATTCATCATCGACTTCTAGCTGAAATTTATTTTCATCTTAAATTAGACAGAGACTCTTTTCCTCCTCTCGACCATTCAAATTTTCTTCGACGACCTCAACTTCGGTCATGAGCTCATCTAATTGAGAAATTAGGTCCATCAATCAAGATTTTGTTTTTGTGCTATTAATATTCTACATAAGTTCTCGTTCAATCCATTTGAATGTTATTTTCCGTGCTCAATTATTATCCTTCCTTTTCAAGGTAACAAAAATAAAATGATTGATTGAATTTTTTATTAATAATGATACGGACTTTTTTAAATAATTTTCCCATTAGTTTTTTTAAACATGTTTTTTTCACATGTATAGAATGGACTAATTCATATTAGGTGGACAAAATACATTTTAATTTGAAAGGAGAATAATATCATAAGAGGGTATGCTGCTCCCGAGTTATGGTGTAGTGGAATGACGATTATTTGTCATCTTAAGTATTCATGATTTGATCCCAAATTATGACGTATTTTGTAAGTATTTTTATTTAAAATGGGGTGTCAACCTTAGGACGTTGAGCTTCCGGACCGTCCGCCGTAAACACTTCCCGATTTATACTGATGGTTGGTGGAAAACTTCCGTGAAACCGAATCGATCATCCGAGGTTCGACGTTGCCCAACCTCCTTAATCATAAGGGACTATGTTTGTTTTAAACCACTTACAATGAAACTGACATTTAAATTAGAGCAAAAGTTGATAATTTTCATCTCATCATCAACCTCTAATTATATATAGATAGATAAATCATGGAGAATATTTTATTCTAACAACATGAGAGAGATCAGATATTCAATAAGATATTTTGTACCCATTAAAAATTGATATATATAAATAGATAAATTACAGAAGATATTTTATTCCAGTTGTACGAGAGAAATTAGATATTCAATAAAATATTTTATTTCGTACCTATTAAAAATTGAACATAAAATTTATTAAAATAATCATCTATAGAAATACTAACTCTATCATGAGAGAGAGAGAAAAATAACAATCAAACACCATGAACAAGAAGCTAATTGGATTTTTTTTATTTTTCTACTTTTTATTTTTTATTTTTATTTTTGCTTTCTTACCCACTTCAGTCATCTAACATGTATAGATCGGCAAAACGCATTTGTTCTTTTATATAAATATTTGGGGTTTATTAATAGTGTCTTGCCCGAGGATCACTATATTGGTCATGTTAATTACCATCATGATGCTTTCAAACATAGACCCTTATGATATTATTTTCATTTATAATTAAAATGAAATTTATCTGCCTAAGAGCATCCACAATGAAATATTTAGAGAGAATATTTTTTTAAATATCCTCCTCTCAAATATTCCCAATTAAAAGGAAATATTTTATATTTGAGAGATATTAGAAATCATCAGATACAATCATGTGTATGGTGATTTCTATTTAAAAAAATTTAAAAAGAAAGATTTCTATTTAAACCTCTATTATTATAAAGAAAGATTTTTAATCATTTTGTTTTCTTTTGTTAACTTTCCTTTCACGAGCCAAACTTGAAAAGGACGTATAATAATTGAGCACTAAAAATAACAATAAAATCGAGAGAATTTATGCAGAATATTAATAGCAATGTATCTACAAATGTATTATTTTATCATACAATAGCAATGTATGTATCTCGAGGAACACTGTATTCAGTGGTGGATATGCCATAGAGCACCTCTAATTGATAATCAAATCACCATATTTAGTATAAAATTCACATCAAACAACTCTAATTCATATATCATATTCCTTCATCAAATATGGTGTATGAATAATACATCACCATCCCACACCATATTTGGTGTGAAAATTTCTCAAGATTTTTTTAATTTTTTTAAAAACTTATTGTATTATATAATTAATAAAATTAATTATAATATATATTACTAAATATTATATTAGTAAATATCATAAATAAAAATTAATTTGTAATTATTGGTTTTCCCACATTACTTATAGTAATATTAATTATTTATTATAAATTTAAATTAAGTGTATTTAGTAGAATTTTTAAATTTTATTATGCATATTTATAAAGATTTAATTTTTAAATTATTTAATATATTTTAATTACAATTTCATTTATAATTATAACACTAATTTCATTAAAAAATATTAAAAAAATATTTAAAAATTTTGATATGCGTAAATATAAAAAATTTGATATAATTTCATAAATTATATCACTAATTTCATTTATTAAATATGATTAGAAGAGCTTTATCATGAAAATACAAACTGTCCTAATCGATCAGGTGATTGATTAGGGATACTTTTAATAAATTGGATAATCGATTAAGGCTATTTTATGAAGAGCACAATAAAGTGCATAATCGATTAGGTGATCGATTAAGACACTTCTGTCACGACAACAGATGTCTGCTTAATCGATCAGCTAATCGATTAAAAGGGCATAATCGATTGAGTGATCGATTGGGAAAAGCAGAAAAATAGTCGTTGCAAAATTTGGACAACTGGATTTGATCGATTTGCGTGGGAATTGATTGGGCAATGGATTAATCAACCCTACAGCTCAATTGGTATCAGGATTCATAAACTCTAGTACTTATCCTGGAGGTCTAAAGTTCGAATCCTGAGGAAGGCAAAAATCCACTGGCCAGGGGTGGGAAGTACTTGTGAGTAACGACCGCCCAAGAGGTCGCCAAAGGGGCCGCCAAATGGGATTTGGCCGCCCAAGGGGCCGAGGGCCGCCTAGTGGGCCGCCAGTTGGGCCGCCCAAGGGGCCAAGGGGCTGGGTCGTTACAATTGCAATCTATAAGCATTTGCACTCCTCCCTCTTCTGCATCGAGAGTCCGAGAAGCCTACGGAAGGTTCGCCGGTCTCGGAATTTGAAGTGCTACTATTCCGAGACGACGTCGTTGTATCTTGGAAACAAATTGCTGCTATCCGTGAGCACCAGTAGCGGAACAATATCGTTTTACGGAGATAGTGTCCAACACTAGCCTCGACGTGAAATACAAATCAGTTTGCTTCCTCCGAAAGCAACCTCCCGGAAGTTTCAACGGTCGCGAATCGACTAAGTCAAATACCGAGGAGATATATTTTCGAAATTATTGAAGGAATAAATTTCCAACAATTAATTCGATCATTAATTGCTACGGGAGTCTAAGCCCTATATAAAGAGGTTGTGACCGAGAACAAAAGATATAGGAAGAGCAACAATTGTCTTCCACCTCATTCCCAACTCTCCGTGTGTTGCCGCTCGGTGGATTCCCCCTAGTAGCATTCGGATACTTCTTCAGTTCGCCACGAGCAACCAGTGCTTCGTTGTGCCCATGGTCCCACTGTTGTATCCTAAGGAACAGACGTCCATCGAAATCTCAAAGCACATTCGAAGGAGGACAAATCTGTTTCAAAGAAACTGCATTACACAGGCCTCAGCAACTCTTCCTCTCCGGTTCAGGAAAACCGGGTCAGGAAGTTCAGTTCGGGAAAATCGGGTCGGGAAGTCCGGGTCGGGAGATTCGGCTCAGGAATTCTGCTCGGGAGATTCGGCTAGAGAATTCTACTCGGGAGATTCGGCTCGGAAATTCCAGCTCGGGTGATTCTGCTCGGGAATTCAAGCTTGGGAGATTCAGGTCGGGAATTCAGCTCGGGAATTCCAGCTCGGGAGTCCGGGTCGGGAATTTAGCTCGGGAATTCCAGCTCGGGAGACTGCTTCTGCATACAAGGCAGATCATGTCACTCAACAGCTAAGTTGAAATTTTTGTATTTTCAATTTATTTTTTGAACTCTCCGAAAGAGTATATCTCCGAACAAATACCAAGTAAAGTCAAGAGTGTTAGCATTGCTCAAGTCCTTAGAGTGAGACTACCCTTCTTTAGACTAATCACCGAGAGTGCAAAGCTAGAGGAAGAAAAAGAAGTTGAAGAGAAACCTTAATTTCAAGAAATCATCAAGGGGATTCAACTTCAAAAATAGAGTTTGGCTATGATACTTGGGCACCTCCGCATTCTAAATGACAAGCTTCGATCTTTGGATATCAAAGATCGAAAATTTCTTTATGATGGATATAGAGCAATGGTTTGCTCTAATAGAGAGTTTTGAAGCTCCAATAAATAACAATGGGAAGCTCCTCAAGAAAGATAAATGGACCAAGGAGAAAATTAAAAGATGTGAGGCCAACGATAAAGTAACCAAGTTATTGGTTAATGTATTGTCGAGCACCATTTTGACAAGATTATAGAGTATCAAGATGCCAAGAAGCTATGGAGTAAATTGGCGAGACTTCATAAAGATCCATATTCAACGAAACGCAACAACAAAGGCAAAGAGGGAAACTCTTTGTTTGATGTGCAAGAGGAGTCGAAGGTTGAAAGGCGCTCAATATCAAAGGAGGAAATTCAAGAAGCATCCACCCCAAGAGTTGTAGAGGAGCATAGATCATTGGTAATGGAACAAGAAGAAGCATCATCATCCAATATCAATGAATAAGAGTCAAGTGTCAGCTCCACAAGTAAAGGTATAAAAATTTCAAGTTGTAAAAATAAAGATCATATCATTTACTTTGAGTATACAGAAAATGGGCACTGCAAAAGTAAGTGTCTCAAATTGATCAAAAAGAAGGTTCGAGTGACATCCAAGGTAAAAGAAAAATTAAATGAGGCCAAAACATTAAAGCGTAAAGTCAAGGAGGGTATCATATGCTTTCTATGCAATTAAAAGGGGCGCTACCAAAATCAATGCCTAAAAGGGAGGCATCAAAGAAAAATCAACAATGGAAGTTCAAGTCAAAGGGAGCTTCCAAGAACAAAATCAACGTACCATTAATTAATGGTATTTATTCACATCATGATAAAAAGAATGTCAGAAATAGTTTTTATCACATTATTGCTATTTATCATAAAAATAGGAGGTATGATAATTCTAGGGAGTATTATAAAGTTTTTCATGCTAGGACTACCATACCTAAGGTTAGGGAATAATTTAGGGCATTCAATAGTAAATCTACAAAATGCAAGGTCAAAAAGAAGAATATCCAAGAAAATCATAGAAATCAAATATTGAGCAAATAATGATGAAAATCAAGTTTTGAGGTCAAAACTTGATAAATTAAAAAAGTCCTTTAAAAGAATTAAAAATTTATTTAAAGGATCAAAAGAGCAAAACCTAAATTTAGGAAAACAACGATCATTCAAGAGCAAGAAAGGTTTGGAGTACAAACCTAAATCCAAATAGAATGGGTCCTCATATTATAGAGTTCCATTTGATTATAGAACTAAATCTAGGACTAGAAGTCAAGTCAAGGTCACAGGTAAAGTCATCTCTATAATTGACCAAGATGAGACTAACATGACTAAGGCGTCTGAGAAATTTAGGAAAGTCATTAGGTGAGTATCAAGGAAGTTTATCCATAATGAATACCTAGAATACCCAAGGAACAACAATAGATTTTGGGTTCCCAAGAGTGTGTTTGTCATACCCTAGATGAGTTTAGAGAGTGTCAACTCTAAATTGGAAAGGTAGTTAACCCAACCTTAATAAAGTTGGTACTTTGAGATATTTTCAAGGCATTGTGATCTTTAAAAACAAAAAGAAATTGATATTTACTCTTGAAGAGTATTATTATGCCAAATTAAATTTTTGGAAGATTTGAGCTTAATCAAATTGGCACAAGTGGCTAGAACTCAAAAAAATGTCAAGTTGAGATTTTGGCATTCTTTTGAGGAAAATGAGGGCAAACTAGGTTTATTAGTGGCTTAGCGATTAGTTAATGATACTTAAATAGAGAATATAGGTATGTTCTGCTAAAATGACATGATTTATATGTCTTATCATATGTCATGACATCATATTTTATCATTTATATTTAAGTATGAAATATATCATGATCCCGGGCCAGCTTACGTGCGGCTTGGCCGGCAGCCTGGTGCCCGTCAGCAAGAGCTAGATTTACGGGCTCCGAGAACCCATGAGATATAAGGCTTGTATTGGTTGCTCGGCCTAGTCCCTCGAGAACAGGAATGATAGGCCCTGGTAAAAGGTAATCGTCTCGATCAAGGGGGTCGGAAATCCCCGAAAGGCCCCCTGGGTCCAGCAAGGGCTGGATCGGGAGGTCCGAGTCCCGGGGGACTCACTTCGCAATGTCATTGAATCTTAGTTATCCCGAGCCGGGGGAACCTTAAACTCAGAGCATTTTCAGGACATATGCAACTGTACACTTACACATCACTCGGCTCAGTGTCCCCGATCAGGCGCGTGGCGACCCACGTTCCCCTGAATCGGCCTGACCGAGCGTCCAGACTATCGCGGGCCTGTCCCCGCACCCCTCTCGACAGTTTGGCTCCCAGCCGACGCGTGGCGGCCCACACTCCTAGGGTAAGCCCGAACCAGAGGAGGCTTTACTTGATGCATCACCGAATCGCACCAACACCTTAGGCCCTCAGTCAACCCCCTCACCTTGTGCCCTCAGTCAGCACCAACACTCTGGGCCCTCAGTCGGACTCCTTATCTTGTGCCCTCAGTCGGTACCGATACTCTAGGCCCTCAGTCGGCCTCCTCATTTTGTGCCCCCAGTTGGCATTTGTCGTGACTCACCAGAACAACCACTCCCTGACACAGGACTAGCAGAAGGAATACGGGGTCGGCGCAGATAAGGCATCATCCCGGCATTAATCGCAAGCATCTCGCTTACGCCACGATCTTCCTGCCACATCCTAAGCCCCGTACCCCGACCACATACCTCTGTGTCAGGTCGAGTGGCGCCCAACGACGCTAACCATTAAGTTGACAGTGCCCTTTTCCTTATTCCAGTGTGCGACACCTTACCCTGCCACCTCTGGGTACACATTGCCCTATCCTCGCAACGAGACAAAAGGTGTCAGGCTGGGCAGCAGGTACGCGCAATGGTGCATCTTTACTGTTCTATTGCTTTCTCTTTTGCTTGCCACTCTCGAGGACTGATTTGACCGTCGGAGTGCCTTGCCGGGGACTTTTCCCGGCGAGTTCTAACGATCCTTGTCTTGCAGGTTAGGAACGAGCTTCTCGGCCAGCACCGCGGTTCGTGATCCCCAGAGGACCATCTCGCTCTTGGGGCGTCCACCTCGCTTCGCGACAGGATCATATCATATGTCATGTCATACATATATCATGTGGCCATAATGGTTTTTCGTTTTGAAAATGTTCATATGATGTATGTCATGGTCATTATCATGTATTATTTAAATTTATTGAAATTAAGGGCATTGACATATTTTGGCATCCTAGGTTGTATGCTCAAGGTCTAAAATGTCCAGTTAGAAATGCATGGACCCTAGTTTAGGGAGAACCTAATTTTACATTTCACAAAGACTATAAGTTGACTTATATATGTATTGAGATAGCTTAGATACAAGTGAGATATTAGGTAGATAAACAAAACTCAAGATGTTGATTTAGTACATCTATTTGAATTTTAAGTTCATTAAAATAATAAATTATGTGAACTCCAATAATTGGGAAAGCTAATATGTAAGTCATGTGTATTTAGCCTAAAGAACATGGTTGAAAATTGATCGAAAGTTGGGCAAAACAACCCTATACTTAGTTTAGGCAAGTTAGGGTTGGGTGATCGATTGAGAATTATTTTTCGTGAAACAGAAATGTCCTTAATCAATTAGGTAATTAATTAAGGAGAAACCCAATCGATTAAGTGATCAATTGGGAAAGTTTTGTCACAAAAATAGAGGATGTCCAAATTAATCAGGTGATCAATTAGGGATGTTTTTAATCGATTGGGTAATTGATTAAGGACGAATAGCACAGTAAGATGCTTAATATATCAGGTGATCGATTAAGACATTTCTATCGCGAGAACAAATGTCTGCTTAATCGATCAACCATTCGATTAAGAAGGCTTAATTGATTGAGTGATCGATTGGGAAAAATAGAAAAATAGTCATTGCAAAGTTTGAACGACTAGATTTGATCAATTTACATGGGAACCGATTGGGCAATCGATCAAGGAATCCTAATCGGCGTGATATAAAGTGTTTTCGTTGTAGATTGAACACAACTTTCTCCTTTCTTCTTCGCCTGCTCTTGTGCGTTCTTGGAGCGAAGTGATGCTGCATTTTCAAGCATCAAGGGGCGATTCCAAAATAGAAGAAAGCAAGATAAGTAATAAATTATTATTGTAAATCTTGTAAGATTTTATTTTGTATTTGCTTGTATCTTGTGTTATTTTCTTGTAAGCTTGTACGAAGCTTCTCTGTCTCCAAGAAAGATACTTTCATAGTAGATGTGAGAGTGAGGAAGAGTGCACCCTTGGATTGCTCACCTCAAGGATGTGGATACCAAGTAAAGTTACGAGTATTAACATTGCTCAAGTCATTCGTCACGACAATCTTCATCTAACAAAAGAGAACGTATTTACCCTCTCCTAGGTGTCCTAACACCCCTGACTATATTGGTCATATTCCTTTATTTCATGTAAGATGATACAACATTGCGATCATACTTTTCAAGTGAATTTGCATTTGGGCATACTGATAATAAACTATTTTAACTCATGTTTATAACAGGAGGTATTCTTAATTACACTCACTACTATAATTTTTTCGGCAATTTACCAAAGGGCGTACCCAAGAATATATATTTACCAAACGGTGTACTATGGTTTCATTTTCACCAAAGGGCGCACTTAATAATAGTGAACTTCCTCTTATACCCCTCCTGTTATCTACTGACTTTCTCCTTCTCTCTCTCAGTAACAAATTTTGAGATGTCTGCAGATACTTTTTCAGACTTTTATTTTAAAATAATATATTATTTAATCGGCGCTGAAAACGTTGTAAGATAAACATCAAAAAAATATTTCAGTTAACAAATATCTCATCCTCCAACGTGATTTAAAAATATAAATATATAATTTTTATATTTGATTAATAGAAATTAATATATTAAATAATATTTAATATATATAAAAAATATTTATAAATATATTAATAATATTTAATAAATATATTAATATCTCATCCCAGGCTCTTTATTAATAAATATATTTAAATATATTAATATATTAATAAATATACTAATATATAAAAAAAATTGAAAAAAAACATTGGCTGAAAATTAAAAAAAAAGAGCGTGTATTGATTTCAGGCCCACGCTGGGCCTGAAATCAATATTTCAGGCCCAACGTGGGCCTAAAATATTTTTATTTCAGGCCCAGCGTGGGCCTGAAATTTTTTATTTCAGGCCCACGTTGGGCCTGAAATCTTATGATTTAGGCTCGACATGGACTCAAATTTTTTTTCTATTTTAAAAATATATTAATATATAAAAAAACTTATCAAAACACTTAATTTCAGATTCAAACACAGGGCCTGAAGTCATCCCAAGATGGTCTGAAGTCAAATATCTTCAGATCCTATAAATAATTAATTTAATAAATAATAATTAAATATAAAAAAATATTTTTAAAATTGAAAAATTTTCAGTGCCCCGGGCCTGAAGTCATCAGACTTTAGGCCCTCCACAATTGATATAAAAAAATATAAAAAAAAAATTTAATAAAAATGTTTAATATATAATTTCATATTATATAGGAGTGGTTTAGGTATATCAGTGAGTTTGGGTGGCGAAACATCTAATAGGAGTGGTCTAGGAGATGAGATTTTGGGTGCCGAAACATCTAATCTTGCTGTATCACCAATGTTATAGGAGTGGTTTAGGTATATCAGTGAGTTTTGAGCAAAACTCACTGATGGACCTACCATATTTGGAATTCTGAAAACCCTATATCAGTAGACAGAGTTGAGCTAGGAGATGAGATTTTGGGTGCCGAAACCTCTAATCTTGTTGTATCACCAATGCTATAGGAGTGGTTTAGGTATATCAGTGAGTTTTGAGCAAAACTCACTGATTGACCTACCATATTTGGAATTCTGAAAACCCTATATCAGTAGACAGGGTTGAGCTAGGAGATGAGATTTTGGGTGCCGAAACCTCTAATCTTGCTGTTTCACCAATGCTATAGGAGTGGTTTAGGTATATCAGTGAGTTTTGAGCAAAACTCACTGATGGACCTACCATATTTGGAATTCTGAAAACCCTATATCAGTAGACAGAGTTGGGCTAGGAGATGAGATTTTGGGTGCCGAAACCTCTAATCTTGCTGTATCACCAATGCTATAGGAGTGGTTTAGGTATATCAGTGAGTTTTGAGCAAAACTCACTGATGGACCTACCATATTTGGAATTCTGAAAACCATATATCAGTAGACAGGGTTGAGCTAGGAGATGAGATTTTGGGTGCCGAAACCTCTAATCTTGCTGTTTCACCAATGCTATAGGAGTGGTTTAGGTATATCAGTGAGTTTTGCTCAAAACTCACTGATATACCTAAACCACTCCTATAGCATTGGTGAAACAGCAAGATTAGAGGTTTCGGCACCCAAAATCTCATCTCCTAGCTCAATCCTGTCTACTGATATATGGTTTTCAGAATTCCAAATATGGTAGGTCCATCAGTGAGTTTTGCTCAAAACTCACTGATATACCTAAACCACTCCTATAGCATTGGTGATACAGCAAGATTAGAGGTTTCGGCACCCAAAATCTCATCTCCTAGCTCAACCCTGTCTACTGATATAGGGTTTTCAGAATTCCAAATATGGTAGGTCCATCAGTGAGTTTTGCTCAAAACTCACTGATATACCTAAACCACTCCTATAGCATTGGTGAAACAGCAAGATTAGAGGTTTCGGCACCCAAAATCTCATCTCCTAGCTCAACCCTGTCTACTGATATATGGTTTTCAGAATTCCAAATATGGTAGGTCCATCAGTGAGTTTTGCTCAAAACTCACTGATATACCTAAACCACTCCTATAGCATTGGTGATACAGCAAGATTAGAGGTTTCGGCACCCAAAATCTCATCTCCTAGCTCAACTCTGTCTACTTATATAGGGTTTTCAGAATTCCAAATATGGTAGGTCCATCAGTGAGTTTTGCTCAAAACTCACTGATATACCTAAACTACTCCTATAGCATTGGTGATACAGCTAGATTAGAGGTTTCGGCACCCAAAATCTCATCTCCTAGCTCAACTCTGTCTACTGATATAGGGTTTTCAGAATTCCAAATATGGTAGGTCCATCAGTGAGTTTTGCTCAAAACTTACTGATATACCTAAACCACTCCTATAACATTGGTGATACAGCAAGATTAGATGTTTCGGCACCCAAAATCTCATCTCTTAGCTCAACCCTGTCTACTAATATAGAGTTTTCAGAATTCCAAATATGATAGGTCCATCAGTGAGTTTTGCTCAAAACTCACTGATATACCTAAACCACTCCTATAACATTGGTGATACAGCAAGATTAGATGTTTCGGCACCCAAAATCTCATCTCCTAGACCACTCCTATTAGATGTTTCGCCACCCAAACTCACTGATATACCTAAACCACTCCTATATAATATGTAATTATATATTAAACATTTTTATAAAAAAAAATTTTTATATTTTTTTATATCAATTGTGGAGGGCCTGAAGTCTGATGACTTCAGGCCCGGGGCACTGAAAATTTTTCAATTTTAAAAATATTTTTTTATATTTAATTATTATTTATTAAATTAATTATTTATAGGATCTGAAGATATTTGACTTCAGACCATCTTGGGATGACTTCAGGCCCTGTGTTTGAATCTGAAATTAAGTGTTTTGATACGTTTTTTTATATATTAATATATTTTTAAAATAGAAAAAAAATTTGAGTCCACGTCGAACCTAAATCATAAGATTTCAGGCCCAACGTGGGTCTGAAATAAAAAATTTCAGGCCCACGCTGGGCCTGAAATATTGATTTCAGGCCCAGCTTGGGCCTGAAATCAATACACGCTCTTTTTTTTTAATTTTCAGCCAACGTTTTTTTTCAAATTTTTTTTATATATTAGTATATTTATTAATATATTAATATATTTAAATATATTTATTAATAAAGAGCCTGGGATGAGATATTAATATATTTATTAAATATTATTAATATATTTATAAATATTTTTTATATATATTAAATATTATTTAATATATTAATTTCTATTAATCAAATATAAAAATTATATATTTATATTTTTAAATCACGTTGGAGGATGAGATATTTGTTAACTGAAATATTTTTTTGATGTTTATCTTACAACGTTTTCAGCGCCGATTAAATAATATATTATTTTAAAATAAAAGTCTGAAAAAGTATCTGCAGACATCTCGAAATTTGTTACTGAGAGAGAGAAGGAGAAAGTCAGTAGATAACAGGAGGGGTATAAGAGGAAGTTCACTATTATTAAGTGCGTCCTTTGGTGAAAATGAAACTATAGTACACCGTTTGATAAATATGTATTCTTAGGTACGCCCTTTGGTAAATTGCCGTAATTTTTTAATCTGTGATAGCCCAGGGTATAACCGAGACTTAAAGCTGTCTAGGACGGACCATCAACTATTATTGATATAAAAAATTAATTAATTTAAAAATACAAATAAAATAAAATGGTATATGAATATTAATTTTTCAAAAACATAACAAAAATATTTAATTTTTCAAAAGCATAATAAAAAAATATTTAATATTCAATACATTCAAAAATATTATTGAAAGTGTCCTCTTCAATTCTTCTTACAATCAAACTCGTTAATTATTATATTATTAACAATATTTTTAATCAACTCTGATTTAGGGAGTGTTTGGGAGAGCTTCTGCTAGCTGCTTTTTAGCTTTTAGCCATACAAAAGTACTTTTGAGTGTTTGGGAATGTCAGATTCTGCTTTAACTTCTGTAACTTTTACTCAAAAGCTAGAAGCAACAATTTGATGCTTTTTTCTGCTTCTGCTTTTTTGCTTATGGTGTAAAATTAAAAGTTTACATTTATACCCTTAATAAATTTATTACTTTACATAATTACCATCCTATTTTTAAATAAAATCTTATATTTTTATATAATTTATATTTTCAAAAAATTTTATACATATTTGTATAAATTTATATAAATTTTATTATTTTATTATTTTTTATATTTTTATTAACTTTATATTTTTTTAAATATATATATTATTAAAAAAAATAATTTTGATATAATATTTAAAATATAATATTAAATATATAAAATATTATAGATCATGTATCAAAATTATATTTAAATAATTGAAAAAAATTAATTTTGATAGTTTAAGGATATTATTGTCATTTAATTAAAAATTAAGCTTAAAAGTGATTATTCACCAAACACTCAAACTTTACCTTGTATCAGCTTTTGACTTCTATTTCCAAACACTGTATGCTTTAGCTTCTTACTAACTTCAAGATAATCACTACAAGAATTACTTTTCAAGAAGTAAAAGCTCTCCCAAACACTCCCTTAATATAGATGATTATAGAATATATTAAAAATTCTTTTCCATCTCAGTATGAATAACGGTTTTAATAAGTTTCATAATTACAAACTGTTGTAGAGAGACAGAAATTAAAACGAGATGAATTAACCTATTAATTAAATAAATATATTAGATTTAATGTATAAGTAAACGATATAATATATAAACTCTAACAAATGAGAAAAAATTACATGTCAAGTAAATTGTATGTTCTTATTTATTTGTTTTAAGAGAAAATTTTCATAAATTCCCCATCTTCAAATTCATCTTTGCATACAGTCCCCACTCAAGTTTTTCTTTGCATGCAGTCCCTGATGGGATTGACAAGACAGTTTGGTGAGTATTATTTGAAGAAAGTTGAGTATAAAAGTTAGAAATTTGAGTATGTAAGGTTGCATCGGCCATATCAAGAAACTATGTACTCAATTTTCACTCTTTTATACTCAAATTTCACTCTTTTATACTCAATTTTTACTAATATATATTCAATTTTCACTCTTTTATACTCAATCCATTAGGGAGTGAATACAAAGAAAATCTCAAATGGGGAGTGCGTGCAAAGATCAAATGGGGATTGGGGAGTTTTCTGCAATTTACCGTTGTTTTAACTAATCTTCAACATAATTCAAATATAGTTGATAAATTTTGAAATCTTTCATGGCCAACAACATCAATCTTATATTGATCAAATTTCATTCTCAAGTGTTGCAAATCTTGTGCATCGAAATCAAAAAGATAGAATTTCTCAGTAAGTTGATAGATATGATCAACATTAAGAAGCTTAAAGTTTTTATTAGATTCTAAAGCACAACTATGCTTAAGAAGTTTAACAGTCTCATTCTTGAATCAACAATTAAGCTCTTCAACTTGAAAATCTATTGCATCAGTAAATATATCAAAGTGATAGTAATGTTCAACCATGATTGAGTCATTTTGTTGACAAGAATAACCTGTAACAGATTTATAACGAGCTTCCATGTGAAGCATCTCAATGTCATACTTGGCATAAACTTCTTTCACATAACTAAGTAGAATAACAAATCCTTCATCTCTAAATGTATGAAGCAAAATTTTTGTAGTTGAAAGATAGTCCATTACATTTAAAATATCTAGAGATTATAATGACAAAGTAGATTTGCTATCTCCATTATCTTTTACATCAAGTGTAATATAAATATGAAATTGATCCTGTCGCCAAGTGAGGTGGAATCCCAAGAGCGACGCAGTCTCCCGAGTGCCACGAGATGCTGATGCTGGCTCCAACCTGTAAGAGAATGACCGTTAGCAAACTCACCGGGAAAAGTCTCCGGCAAGGCCCTCCGACGGTCAAGTCAGTATCCGCAGGAGCAGAGTAAAGCAATAAAATGGTGGACGAAAGCACAATCACGCATACCTGCGGGATGAAGCGGGGAGGGGCTTATATAGCCGGGGGAGATGACAACCCCTGTCTGCGTCAACCGTCCTCCAGTACCTGAATGAGATAGGGGCATGGGCGTTGTCAGCTCATAGGATGGCGCAGACGAGCGCCGCTCAGTCTGATATAGGTGGGGGTGGCATGGTGCAGGGTGTCCGGTTATGCCAGAAAAGTACAGGGTCGACGGGATATCCGCGACGTGCGCTATAAATAGGTAAGGCCTACATCAACCTCCGTACCATGGTCATAAGTGCGATGTCAGGGAGTGAGTGTCATAAGGGTAGATTTTGGGGTAGATCGCCGACTGGCCGACCTGGCCAAGCACGATCGCACTGCTCCTTAAGTAACATCTCCGAGTGATGCAAAAATGTTCCCTGAGTCAGGTAGAGCTCAGATGTGATCAATCCGCCTAAACCAAATGTTCCCCGAGTCAGGTAGAGCTCAAATGTGATCAATTCACCTAAACCCACGTCACGTGAAGAAGTGGCTGAGAGAGACCTGACTGGGACTCTGTGAGGTGCGACCAGAGGGATCCTGGCTCGGCCGTCGGGACCTTATGCTCAAGACCACAGAAATAGGTGTCTTGGGTGTCGAACGAGGTCGGACCCTCGGCATCCGGTTCAGGGACTCGGGTTGGAGTGTGCCTTGCTACCTGCTCAATCGGGTGACCTGGGCTGAGTTAGCCTTGGGATTCATACCCCGCCTCGGTATCAGTCTGTTCGCCTGTGGCGGGTCTGATTTGGCCTCAGGTGGTGCCAGGTTAGCCGACCGAGCGGTACGTGAGCTAGGCCGGGATCATAAGTGTTAGTGATATGAGAAAAATGTCCTAAGGCAATCGCCTTATGATTGTAATCATTTATTTTAATAAATGAATATTCACTATTTGAGTATACATGTTTATGTATTTGATTGAGATCTTAAACTCATTTACTGAATGTCCGCAATACAATTCACAGCATGAGAGAATTTGTGATGAATTCACAACTAGTGATTATCTCTACATATGCAATTGTGAAGTATTGAAATTGTCCCTAGTCGATGAATTGATAAATACGGACACTATCAATTCTGTTGAGACTAGCATGGGTTATTCTCTAATCAGCTGATTCTCACTGGCTGGTGACATTGGGATGTCCGGAGATAAACATGAATGCTAGTTAAGGGAACTAGTTCATTGGAGTGACTGGCTGTAAAACTTCATATGGTAGTCGACATATAGATATGTCAATGAAGTTCTTACTGCAGCTTAAGTGTGATGTTCCTTTGACTTGCGGTGTTCAAGTCATCTTGGTCATGGAGACTTATACTTTGACATCTTAAGCAAGCATCTCCAAGGAGGTGTGGACCCAGGATGATTGGGTATAAGCCGAAGTGCCCGAAGATGTTTGAACAGCCTACAAAGGATTCGCCACTCCTTGCGAGGAGATGTATACCCAAGGCCTATCGTCGGATTGTTACTCGAAGCCTCTGGCCAGAGCATGACATGTTCAGAGTATGAATCTCTTAAATACATGAGAGTAATTAGAATCCGTAGGACGAGAAAACGTTACTTGGGCTAGGTGTGACGTAGTCAGCCTAGTGGGGACTGATACACATAGACCATGTCCTGAACCAAGTGGGTATAAGATGGTGAAGGGAATGGGGCACGATTCATTATAGCTGCTGAAGGGTTTCAGAATTGTTTCTGAGGTCAACCGTTGATCTTTCAATTAATTGGGGATCATGATGTACTACTAGGTGCCACTCATGATCGTTCTATAATTGATTAATTATAGACGGCCAACATAAATCGAAAGTCTATTTAGTCACACGCACTACGAGTAATCTGAGGGATTTAAAACGAGTTGAAAATTGGATTTTCCAATCAAGAGAGATTAGGTTTGGTTAAGCCAAACGATAAGTCGAATCTGAATTTTTCAGAGACGCATCAGAAGCGTAAAATGGCTAAGTCTTTTGAAGACTTAATAGATGAATTAAATAAGTTTAATTCATTAGGGCGTGGCTTGGATGGGCCGGCCAAAGAGAGTCTCCATCCTCTTTGCTTGGCCGGCCACAACAAAGGGAGAGAACCAAGTTTTGGTTCAATTTATAAAATAAACCAAGTGTGATTTGTTTTATAAAATTATGGATGATATAAATTTTTATATAATAAACTAATGTTTGGTTTATTTTTCATGGAAATTAAAATGAACCATGGATTAGTTTATTTTATTTTATAAAATCAATCAAGGATTGATTTACCATGATAAGAAAATTTATTCCATAAGAAAAAAGGAGACTTGGTCAATTTTATATGATAAAACTTGGCATGATGGAATAAGTCTCTTTTTTGAGAGGCTTGATGGTTGAGAGACCACTATATAAAGGACCCAAGGCAAGGTTTGGAAAATAATCGAAGTATTCTTGCCTGAGCTCTCTCCCTCTCCTCCCTTCTTCCTCTTGGCTGGCCACAAGGTTCTTCTCCCTTCTTCTTGCCGTGAGCACAAGGAGAAGCACCGAGGCGACGAAGTTCTTCCGTTGGGACGATCTTCCTCTCAGCCATCATCACCTTCGGATTGGGCGCAAGTCATCTTCCTCCTTCTCGCCGGAATTGTGATTCCGGCCAACCTTGGTAGTAAGTTTTTCAATGTGATTACTTCTCTCTTGGTTTTTCTTGCCGCGTTCTCGGAGAATCTAGTAGTTCTCGAGAACACGAAACTCGTGGCTTTGCAAAGTCATCCCGAAGATACTCGGCGTAAACGCGAATAGAGGCGGAGCTTCCAAGGGACGCTTACGGTTGGATCTCGTCCCTTCCTTCAAGTTACGCGAGGTAATACGTAAATTAGTTTACATTTCTGCAAAATTTTAAATATATGATCATGTCTATACAAGATAAAGTTGCATGCTTAGATGTGTGGTTAAATAATTTGAGAAATTATTTATGCTAAACCTTCCGCTGCACGTAATTAATTTTCAAATTACGAACCCGCATCCATGTCAACATGCACCCGGTCCCAACAATATGCGTCCCCCTCGAGTCTAGTCGAAGGAGGTGTCGAGTCCGACTGACTGGACCCATAGTGTAGAATGAGTCTGGCCCTTCCGAATGAGTGTCGGCCCGCCCGATCTGCGTAGCCTGTGTCCCGAGCACCGCCCCCCCTGGGGCACCGACTCTGCTCCCTCTGCCTATCTTGTTTATCTTGTCCTCTACTCTCGCCGAGCTTACTTCGAATCTTCTTCTTTAATTGTCGTGTCAACGGCGGAGCCACGTGTCCGTTGGCTATTGGTTTCCCGGGCGACGAAGCGACAGTCGCCCGATGCAGCGAATGGGTGGCGTGCGACACCGAGCCTCAGGAATTACCTAGCGTTTGGTTGGACGGCCCAGATCCTTTCCCGCCTTTCGTCTAGATCGTCATCGGACTATCGGTGTTGCCCACTCGGCCCTATAAATGGGCATTTACCCTTCACCTTTTTACCATCGCTTTTCAATTCCGACGTTGAATTGCTGCCGGTGCTTTGCTCTGCTAGAGTTCCGCCAACTCCAAGCGGCGCTCATCCCCTAGTCGTCTTCTCCGGCGAGCCCCTTTCTTACTCAGCCAGTCTTCTTCTCCTTACTCTTTATGGCTTCTACCTCTTCTCACTCAGACCCATGGTATTCTACCATGGTGTCCGAGCTCAACCATCATGACCTCAAGCAAATCTGAGCAGACTACCATATTTCCTCAAACCACCTTCTTCGCTTACCCGGCCCGACCGACCGACCTGAGACCTCCCCCCTTAGCTATACCACTATCTCCCGAGACCATCTGCAGGTCGGGCTGTGTTTCCCGATCCACCCCTGTTTGTCGCTTCTTTCAGATACCTTTGTCTCAGTTAGCCCCAAACGCCATCCGACTGATCTGTGGGTCGGTGGTCGTCTTTTCCTTGTATAAAATTCCTCTCCAGCCTGAAATCTTTTACTATTTCTTCTATCCCAAAAACAAGAGTTGGGCGACTTCTTCTTTCAAGCCCGAGCTAAAACCTCCTTCCTAGCGAAGCTTCTAACCTCGAATAAGGGTTGGAAGGAACACTTCTTTTTTGTTAACACCACCTCGGCCCCGAGTTGGCCAACCATCTGGACCTCCGACTTGCCTTCATCTCCCCAAAAATTACCGGACCCTTCCCTCCTATCGGCCGGCCCTATCTGAAATTGGCGGCCGACATTTCCACGGGATTCATCTGCTAAGTGAGGATATTTTGTACGCGTTCGGCCTCAGCCAAGTGTCATTCCGCCAACCCCGGTCGCTCGGTAAGCTTTTCATTCTGTCTTTCGAATGTTAATAGCTAACTAAACCTTTTTTCATTTTGCAGCAAATATGATGTTGGCAGCCGCTCTGGAGGAGGGGTTCGGGCTGGACGACGTCGAACTGGAGTATCGAGTCGGCGAGCAACTAGCCCAACGTGAAGCAGCTTCGCCCACGGTGGCTCCTATCAACGTGCCCCCACCCCCCACCCCCCGTCGGGCGGCGGAGCTATGGCGCCTACCGACCCTGAGCCAATAGCGGTGGACGACCAGCCTCTGGTCACAAGGCGTTAGTGGGATAGATCGGCTGACTCGGAGGTCGCACCTCCGACAGTCCCCACAGCCGGAACCTCCGCCAGTTCCCGACCGAAGAAGAAGAAGAAGAAGAAGGTGGCGGCCCAACACTTAGCCTCGACCCCGACTCTGGCTCAGGTGGGCACTTCAAGCGCCCTGGTGCCGCCACCCCAGGGGGACCCCATTCCCCCGCCTACTGAAGGATCGAGTAACCGACCGCTCCACTTGGTCATGTCGTCTCACACTGTTTTCACCATGGGCTACGAGAGGCCGCCTGGTGAGCAGACCGAGCGGGCCTAGGAGGTCCACCTGTATGGTCCCCTGGGCGAACAATTTTGTCATGGCCTCCGGGAGGCAAACTTTCGTGGCCCGACCAGCAAAGCCAATCAATGCCTTCCTTTCTGAAGCTAGACAGGTATGTTTGTCTAGTGTTTTTCCCCTTGCTTAATCTTAACTTGAGACTAAGATATGTTTATTGTTTGCAACTTTTTGGCTCGGCCTACAGCTTGGTCGTGTCCTTCCTATCCCACACCCAGGCTCGGCACCAGGCGAAGTGCCAGGTGGAGAGGTTGGAGACTCAGCTTCGGCATGCGCAGCTGGTTTCCAACGAGGAGACCCTGAGCGGTCTACGGGCCAAGAATTTGGCCCTGCAAGAGCGTCTGGCTCGCTCGGAGGAGCGACTCGAGGCCACCCAGGCGAAGCTTGACTCGACTGATACGGCGGTCGTCCAAGTGCAACACCAAGTCTCCAACCTGGAGTACATGAAGCTCAAGGCCTGGGTCCTTGAGGGTCAAGCTAGGGATGAGCTGGCGAAAGTCAAGGCGGAGCTCTTGGAGGTGTCCCAGTCGGCCTCCGCTCTGCGCGTCGATCTGACCACCAAGGAGCAAGAGCTGGCGGTCCAAGTGGAGAAGACGGAGACCTTGGCGGCCCAACTGACTGCACGGGTGATAACTTTCATTTTGTTGATTAAATTAGGCCTTCAAATCCATGTTTTGATCTACTATTTTATGCTCAAGTTTGTATTTATATAAGGTTTCATGAATTACCTCTATTTGGCTTAAGATTCAATTCTTTCTATATTTACTATGTTTTGGCACTAAAATTTAATATCATATTGTAGGGTATCAAATGATCATGGACCTGGATCACATTGGGTCAAACTTGAGTTCAGAATGAGCCTAGATCAAAGGGATCAAGAGCTGGTTCAATATGGGTCGTCCATTTGAGATGACGGTTAGATCTAAGTCATCCTCCAACTTCCGGTCGATCCAAGCTCAAGGTAGACTTAATCAAGTTCATGGATCAAGATCTGAAAGTTTGGGCCAGATCAGAATTAATTCAGTCGTTGGATCGAGCAATAGAAGATCTAGATCGTCCAAGCTAAAGAAGAGAAGATCTGGGCCATCAGCTTCATATTTGAGTGATCCGAGTTAAGGACAAGTAGATCAGAGCCCTTGATCAAGATCTAAGAATTTTGGATTCGATCTGACTTGATCTGACCGTTGGATCAGAGCAGAACAATCTCAGCCGTCAGAATTCGAAATGCCCAGTTAAAACAGAAATTGCCTCGCCAGTTTGCGTCGTCGCCAGATCGCATCTCTGTTTTCCCTATCTGTTCTTCGTGTTCTTCCATTCCCGATCGAAGGTGACCACCAGATCAAGTTGTTCTCCAGATTTTGATTCATCAAGCTCAGTTCTTGTGAAGGGATCGCAGTCCGATCATTGCTAACAGCTCCGGCGAGGGTTTCACCGGGAGCTAGCTTCATTCCGACCGGTCTTCACCAAATTTCGTTTCTCCATCAATCGGCCAAGGCAGAGGGGTTCTCTGAGCTTGTTCGAGGCTTCCTTAACCATTCGTCGCCATCCCAATCATCGCAGAAGAAAGGAGCGGAAGGAGTTCAGAATTTCACCGTTTGTGACGCGATTTCATTCCCGAAGCTGAGTTTTGATCAATTTTCGAGCAAAGGGATTCTGAGCTCGAATCTTTGCGTGACGGCAGAGAGGAATCTTGGTGAAGAACTTGAACTGGAGTTTGTAGTTTGTAATTTTGTTTTTGATTTCAATTCTGCATTGTATCAGTTCTGCATCAGCTCGCGTTTTAGACACTGATCGGACTGTTGTCCGATCCAGACTCCACCTGATCGGTCATCAGACCGATCAGGCTTATATCTGATCGGTCTGCAGACCGATCGGGAGTTTTTCCTGCGCAACAAACTCTGTTTTAGTTTACAGCTTGCTTCAATTCTTTCTTTCCGAACTTAGGTGCAATTTTAGTTTCATATCTGCAATTAATATCAGTTTATATTTCAATTTTGAAATTTCAAATGGTTTGTTCAATTTTCCTAGTTGGTTAAGTTCCTTAATTGTAATTTCCTAGTTAAGCTTGTTTAGTTAAGCCTATTTCATTTCCACTACATTTTCATCCTTAATTGCAAAACAAAACCCACCAGTTCTTATTTGAAAACCCAAAACATTTAACAACTCATAAATTCGAGCTTAAATCAAACAATCATTCAACTAGCCCTAGGAAAAACATGACCTGTGGCCCCTATACTACTCATTCTTCTTTTGTGAGCTAGGGTTTTCAGTTTCTATAAATATCTAAATTTGAGACCCACATTCATGACAGTCTATTTTGAGGATCATCAAATTTTTGGCGCCATTGCCGGGGAAAACTAGTTGAGTTTGTTTGATTTAGCTTGTGTGCTTATTTCATATTTTTCTTGATCCATTTTTGTGGTTATCTCTATATTTTGTGATCCATACTATTTGCTTTATTCTTTTGTATACATTTGCTGCGATTTGTGTATTTGTGTATGACCAGATCTGTAGGTGGTATTCTAGAAGAATTTGATCCAGAAATTGAAAGAACTTTCAGAGCCAGGAGGAATAAACTCAGTGTTTCAGAGGCTTGTGATATTCTTCCTACTCAGTCTATCTCAATTTATTCAGTTGATCAGATGGCAGACCATCAGAAAACTATGAAGGAACTAGCAGCACCAGATGATGCTTTTCAGTACTCCTACATTGCATATCGAGAGCTCATTGGAGATTTTGAATTAAGATTGGGACTTATTCATCTTTTGCCCAAATTTCAAGGACAGTCTGGGGAGGATCCCAACAGACACTTACATGAGTTTCACGTTGTCTGCTCCACCATGAAGCCTCAGGGTATTTCAGGGGAAGATATCAAGCTGAGGGTTTTTCCATTTTCTCTTATTGGAGCAGCAAAGGATTGGTTTTATTACCTACCAACTGGGCATGTATCTAGCTGGATTTCTATGAAGAAAGCATTCTTAGAGAAATACTTCCCAGCATCAAGGACAACTATTATCAGAAAAAGCATATGTGACATACAGCAAGTGGTAGGAGAAACTTTGTATGATTATTGGGAAAGGTTTAACAAACTCTGTTCTAGCTGCCCACAGCACCAGATTAGTGAGCAGTTACTCATTCAGTATTTTTATGAGGGACTTCTGCAGATGGATAGGATTATGATAGATGCTGCAGCAGGAGGTGCCCTAGTGAATAAAACGTCAGATCAAGCTAGGGAGCTTATTTCAAATATGGCAGAAAACTCACAGCAGTTTGGGAGTAGAGCTTTGTCTACTAGAGGAGTTAATGAAGTTCAGATGGTATCAAATGAGCAGAAAGAAATCAAGAGTACATTGATGGAGCTCACACCCCTGGTGAAGCAAATGACTCTAAATAATGTGAGTCAAAATCAGAATTTCTCAGTACCACCACCATCTAGCTCAAGATAAGGTTATGCAGTATTTGTTCTAGCCAATACCACAATTAGGATCTATGTCCAAACCTCCAATAAGATGAGACATTAGCTGCACTAACTAGGGGGCAATTCCAAGCCAAAAACAACCCCTACTCGTCTACTTACAATCCGGATTGGAGAGACCATCCAAACTTGAAGTATGGTAATTCTTTTTATCAGCAAAACCCATCACAACCACAATATCAGTAGCCCCAACAAAATTTCCAACAAGTTCAACAAGGACAACAACAATTTCAGCCATTTCAACAACCTTTCCAACAATTTCAGCAAACCTATCAAGGAAATCAGCCACCTTTTCAAGGGAATCAGCAAGGGTATCAAGGAAATTCGAATTTTCAACAACAAAATCAGTTTTCACAGCAAGGTTATCAACCATACAACCCAAGTTTTCAGCATTCAAATCTAAATTTTCAGCCTACACAATTTCAGCCTTTATAACCACAATTGCCACCTCAACCTCAGAATTTTCAGAGTTACAATTCTCAACCATTTCAACCAAGTTCTCAACAAAATTTCCAGCAATTTTCTCCACCATTTCAGTCCTATAATCAGCCCCAACAGCC